>QXTE01000186.1:800795-991246 GCA_003942145.1 Platysternon megacephalum | reverse complement strand
GCTTGGAAAAGAGAAGACTAAGGGGGGACATGATAGAGGTATATAAAATCATGAGTGATGTTGAGAAAGTGGATAAGGAAAAGTTATTTACTTATTCCCATAATACAAGAACTAGGGGTCACCAAATGAAATTAATAGGCAGCAGGTTTAAAACAAATAAAAGGAAGTTCTTCTTCACGCAGCGCACAGTCAACTTGTGGAACTCCTTACCTGAGGAGGTTGTGAAGGCTAGGACTATAACAGCGTTTAAAAGAGAACTGGATAAATTCATGGTGGTTAAGTCCATTAATGGCTATTAGCCAGGATGGGTAAGGAATGGTGTCCCTAGCCTCTGTTTGTCAGAGGGTGGAGATGGATGGCAGGAAAGAGATCACTTGATCATTGCCTGTTAGGTTCACTCCCTCTGGGGGACCTGGCATTGGCCACTGTCTGTAGACAGGATACTGGGCTAGATGGACCTTTGGTCTGACCCGGTATGGCCATTCTTATGTTCTTATGATTGAAAGAGTCTAATTCCCAGTAGACCAATATCATAAAATTTATCCTGCTGATTAGCATTCACTGGAATACTTGTTGGCTGGTAGAAATCAGGGGACTGAATGGACATAGAAATTAATTCTGATCCCAGAATTTACTCTATTGCCCAGATGCTACAATAATAAGTACTTTTTTATTTTATATATATATATATATAAAATAAAAAAGTATTTGTAATGGAGAAAGTATTTGTGTCACAGACAAATGAGGAATCACTTTCTCAGTTCAATTGTGATGAGAATCCAATATTTGTCACTGGAGGCCGTGGAGCTGGCCCGCCGGAAGGCAGAGGTCCAGACCCGGGAGATGGCCCGAGGCTGGGAGGCCTCAGAGAAGAAGCGGGCGGGCCTGGAAGGGCGACCCTGGAGGGGTAGCCTCAGGAAGCCCCGGCCAAGACTCCCCCCTACCCCCAGGGGTGGGGATTTTGAGGGTGTGTGTGTGTGTGTAGCGGGGTGGTCACCCTGCTCCTGCCCGGAGAGGGCTGTGGCTGGGGAAAGGCTGATTGGGGAAGCAGCCTCAGCTTGGGCCACGCCCCAATAAGGGCACAGCTGGCCCTACAAAGGGGCTGCTAGGCTGGAGCTAGACAGTCTCTCTCTAGCTGTTGAGAGGGATGGGCCTGGCTGCTGGGAGCTGAGCAGGGTACCTAAAGTGGAGCAGGGCTGAGGAAAGGCCAAAGGAGCTGGGGAGGTCCGGCCTGGAAAACTCCCAGGTTGCAGGCCTTGTTAAAGGCCAAGAAGGGTACTGGGGTTGCAGAGGGGCAGCCCAAGGGTAGGCAGAGGCAGCAGGTCCAAACCCTCCTTGCCAATGATGAGCGGCAATTATACTACAGTCCACCCCAGTGAGCGGGGGCTATATGGTGACTGGCAGTAGCCCAAGGCTGAGGCGAGGTGGGGATAGGGTATTGGGGGTTCTCTGGGGAGGGGAGACCCAGCGAGACTGTGGGGTACTGCAGGGGGCAGAACCCCGAGAGAAGGGGCACTGGGGTCCGGGAGGGACATGGGCGCCAGCGGCAAGCGAGACACTGGCCTGCAGAGGGCGCTCCCGAGGCTGGTGAGCTAATTCCCTGGACAACCAGCAGGAGGTGCCGCAGGGGTGAGTCATTGCATCGTTACAGAGAGGTACAACACATGTTGTGATAGGCATGTGTAGGATCCATGGATTGTGAAAGGTGTGTTGTGGGGCTTGTAGCAGTGGAGATATGTCTGCAGGTTTTGCATCTGTTGTTATGGAAGGGTCTGGTACCACTTTGAGTTGGTGGGTCCAGGTCTGTGGGGTCTTTGTTTGAAGGCCAGAAGAGAGGGGTTACTTTCAGGATGGGGTTCCCATCAGGTATGGGTTGTAGCTGTTTGATGATACCCCATATTGGTTCCAGCGTGGGGTGGTAGGGACAACTCGGGTGGGTGGTGAAGGGGTTTTATTTCTGTATTGAAGCAGGTTCTCTTGAGGTCTTTGGGTGGCCTGCTCCATGATGTGATCTACTTCTCTGGTAGAGTGTCCTTGTTTGGTGAAGGCAGTTTTAAGTGTGTATGTCCTCAGAGCATATTCTGTGGTATCTGAGTGTCTGGCTGTAGATAACAGATTTCTTCATATGTTTGGGGTGTTTACTGGAGCTATGAAGGTAGGTGTGGTAATCTGTGTTTCCTGTATATGGTTGTGTGTAGGGTTACATTGTTGAAACTGATTGTGGTGTTCAGGAAATTGATACTAGTTGTGGGAACATTCCAGAAAGTTTAATGGGTGGGTGGTAGTTGTGGTGGAAATCTATGTGGTAGTTTAATCCATCTGTCCAGAGGATTAAAATAGCATCGATGTATCTCAGATATATCATTGGTTTCATGGTGCATTTTCCTATCATTTGGGTAAAGTGTTTGTTGTTGAATGGTAATATTGTTATGGGTGAGGAAGAAATGGATGAGTTTGGCAATGTGTTTGGGCAGATAGCTGAGAGTTGTCCATTATCTTGTACATATTTGAGACAGGCAGCTATGTATTAACTTTTCCACCTAAATTCCATAGAAGCAAGGTAGACTGAAAGGATGATGAATGATGGGTATTTTCCCTCCAACCTCATTCAAAGCCCATCCAGACTCCACTTCCTCCAATAAGTATCCCAGACCCATGGGACACCACCTGCAGGATTTGAAGGGGATAAAAAATGAACTGGAGGCATGGAGGTTTCTGTCTGCGCATGGAAGTTGTGTCAATCATGAGAATGCTGTATGGTGGGTTTACATTCTCATTTTGGTTTTCTCCATTATGTGGAGAATACTGCCAAATTAATCCTACTTTCAGTTGCAAAACAGAGCCTAGTAGGGGGAAAAAAAAAAAAAAAAAAGGTGCTTTGTAAAAAGTTCTGTAGAAATGTTCCACAAAATGGCTCATTTGTTTGGTAGCAGCTATTATTTACAGAGCAAATCCTTATGTTTTACAACTTAAACTAATTTTGGTAAGATTGTTTAAAACACAAGGTGCATTATTTACAGGAGTTCTGAAAGCATTAGAAAAGCAGGCTCATGATGCTGTATTTGCATTAAAGCACTTCTTCGTGCCACACAAATATAGTGCTGTGCTGAAATGGAAATTTTAATAAATCTAACACTTTACAGCTTTTATAGCATAAAAAAAGCTTTCTGCGGGGAGGAAGGATAATTTCCTCTTGATGGAACAGTGCTATTATTGTTCAGCCACAGCAAATGAAAGAATGACTACAGAATCAGCAACATGCTGGTAGTGTTTTAGATTGATGCATTTTATCACCCATGGAATAAAACTTAGGCCTTCCCTGCCTTTTTAATATTATTTCTTGCAAGAGGAATGTCTACATTTTCACTTTCATACATAAGGAATTAACAGAGAATTTCAAGTCTGGTGCATCAAGCTTGTCAGGTTAGTATAGGGTGACCAGCTGTCCCGATTTTATAGGGACAGTCCCAATTTTTGGGTCTTTTTCTTATATAGGCTCCTATTACCCCCCCAGCCCCTGTCCTGATTTTTCACACTTGCTGTCTGGTCACCCTAGGTTAGTACCTAGTGACAGTGACGTGTACAGGCCTGCTGCATCTCCAGTAGCTTTCTTGCCTTGCCACTGCTGGATATGCATCATTATCATCAGGCAATCCTGCATGTGTAAAAAGCCTGAGTCACGCAGCTTCTGCCTTCTTAAAACAAGTGTTTCTGTATTCTCTGCATTAAATATGACAGCAGCTACAGAGAATTACAATAATATTGGAAGAGAACCTCATTCTCCACTGCTTTGTGCCTTGTGAAGTCATTTACAAATGTACAAAATGGATGTAAATTGCTACCACTCTGATTTCCATTCTAATCTGGTTTTATACTACGCCCATCACCCTGGTATTTGAGCACCTAGTGAAGAGTAGAGTATCACACAATTTGGCAGTGCAGAGACATGGTTGGGTAAGTATGGCACAAGGAGTTAAACTGATTTCACTTGAGCTGGCTGAAAATTTTCAAAATTCTATTTTCCCCCAATACAAAAATTTTTTCCTAGATTCCTAATTTTTTTCCTACATTTTTACTCTTGACCAAGGTGTCACAGTTACTCAGTAGCTGACCATTAAATATAGAACCTTAAATTATGCTGGACTAAGGGTATCAAAAGAATTGTACCTTCAAATACAGCAGGCCTAACATAATGCAAATATCACAAGAGAAGGCAAGTAGAAGTCCATTAGATTTCCCCACGTGAACAACAATGTGATAGGGGTAAGAAGATATTGTTGTGGAGAGGATATACAGAGTTTGTTGGGGGCAGGGGAATTTGTTTCAGACTCCATATGTTTCAGCTACACATTTACAACAATGAATGGATTCTAGTTAGGATTAATGTCAGAAAGTCTGTCTAACTGTGCTGGCTACGGCTTCTGCCTGAGTTTATTACTGAACTATACTCTTCATCAATCAACAGCATTACTCCTGGGACCATGTGCATTGGACAGGTCATAAGAAGTAGTGAATGCTTTGTTCCCCATCAGGATTCCACAGAAGAGAATCAACAGAGAGGGTGGAGGGCCTGATGATGAATGGACCAGCTTATCTACTTTTACTCTTCTGTGTGGGCATTTTTAAAACAACTTTCTCATCAAAACTCTACCTGTGCTGCCAGTCTTGCTTCTGCTTCTCCTGAGTGACGATGCACTCCAAGTCCTGCATGCCTATCCTAAATTCCATCATACACACTCCACAGCTTTCTAGCTTAATGCAAAGATAGCAAAATATGCTGGATACTAAGTTGCTGCTCAGGTTGCCAAGCATAAGGAACAGATTCAGGTTCTGAGAATTCAAGTATTACATTCCACTTGTTTTTAAATTTGTCATTGACAAGGTCTGGCTCAGAAAGCAGAAATATACATACTGTGTTGAAATGCATTTGGTTTTAATTTTTGAATTATATTTAGCAACAGCGATTCAAAGACATTGATATAAAATAAAAATAATCTGAAAATCACTAAATCTATAGTCAATAATATACAAAACTTGCTTCAAACTTTAGTTTTTAAACTATCTTGGAATTTAGGTTTTTATCAAATTTTGCTAGACAGAAAATTAAAATACTTTAGGAACATCCTTAAAAAGTATGTCTTCAGCTAAGTCTGTAAAATTTTTACCTGCTATTGTGACAAGTAAAACCTAAGGGTGCTGTAACTCAATGAACAGAGAATCGCACACCACCCACTTTACTTTTACAGTTTAGTCCAGGGATCGGCAACCTTTGGCACGCGGCTCACCAGGGTAAGCCCCCTGGCGAGCCGGGCCGCTTTGTTTACCTGCCACGTCCGCAGGTTTGGCCGATCACGGCTCCCACTGGCCGTGGTTTGCCACTCCAGGCCAATGGGGGCTGCGGGAAGTGGCACGGGCCGATCCCTGGTTTAGTCAGTTTTCTCTGTTCATGGGTTGCATAGGTTTCACTGAGCTTTGCCCCAAATCCATGGGCTGCACAGATACAATTATGTAAGTCATACACATAGGAATCTGGGTCAAGAACCTTTGTCCTTCAGCTTGAAAAAACACAGGCCTCTATGCTTTGAGCTGAGGGGAAGCTCCTGTAGCTTTATCGGTATCCATTCATTTTTTTCACTGTGGGACAATCCCTAGAGGGCATCATTCACATATTCACAGAAGAAGTACATGACAGCTACCAGTGCTATATGGAACTGGGCCACTTTGGTCAACCAAGAGCACTGTGCTACTGACCATGTCTAAAGTACATTAGATTTTTGCGCACACAGAAAATATAACCACTATTAATTATTTTACTGTTTTTAAGGTATGGGAAGTAACTTCCACTGCCTTAGGGATGTTTTCTTTAGAAAAATATAATTCAAGAGAAGGGAGACTGTCCCAAAAGTTACATTGATTGCAAAAAATTTGGGGAGACCATTATATCTACAGAGAGAGAGCGAAAGAGAGCAAGAGCGAGAGCGAGAGAGTGAGTGAGTATGGGAATATTGCTTCTTTATATTCTTGTGAGGTTTGACAGTTTTGACATGCATACTAAAGGCATTAACATTAAGCACTTTAGTATTAATTATAGTCTACATAGTTAAGTAACTTTTACTGCAAAGCGGTTATAAATCTGAAAGGTGTTTTATTATATGCATTTTTGCCTGTACAGAGAAGAATTCAGCATATAATACTGGTATTAGGTCAGTCTTCATTTTAACTTTGCAGCTCACCTTTAAGATGGAATGTTACTGAATAGCCCAATCCAATTGCAGATGGCGCCAAATGGCAATATAGCTTTCCCTTCAAAATTTGTGGAGACCATGAAAAAGGGGTTCCATTAATTCAGTTTTGTTTAACGTCTGCCAAAAAACATTGACGCCCTTGGTTTATCCATAGACCAGGCACAACACAGAATGTAGCAATGCAAGCTTCCCCCACACTGTCTTGTTAGTGTGTCCAAACCTCTCTGATGTGATAATGTCCATGCAAACCCTCAGTCTTTTCAGCCAAGAACGGTAGTTAATGCCAATGTTGGTGGTAGTTTTGTGTTGGATGCCATAACAACTGGAAATTAGCCTGAACGCCAAGTCAGATCATAAAAACCACCAGACATCCATTGTATGACAACATTCAGTCACTACTAATCTAGGCAGATTTAGAAATTGTACGTATAGCTTCCATATTCCAGTACGGTACTTAAGACCAAGCCACTTAGTCTTCCAAAATACACTAAATATTGTTACAAGACAAAGAAACAATTTTCCAAACTATTAAAGGCCATCCTAATGATGTAACGGTGACTGTATAATTATAAGGCTTTAAATAGCTTGTATTTTCTAAAGAGATCAAAAGGAAAACAGCATAAAAGTGCTTTGGTTCACATTATGTCTCTGCAATATAACTGCCTTTCTGTTCTCTTCCTATCATGTGGACTATAAGGCTTGTCCTTCAATAACTCATTTCCACTCATGTTGAACAAGTTCTAATAACCCTCAGCTGATGCACCAACCACAACATAAATGAAATTTGATCTCAGTTGAGCGAACTAATCAAGTACAATATCAACCAATGACAATTTCTTAAAATGTCACATCCGTATCGTGCCATAGCAATCCTTTCAAAATAAGGTGATAGGCATTGAATAAATAAAACCCAGTAATTCACAGGCCGTATTTTAAGGTGAGAGTCATACAAAACCTTCTAAACGTATTCAGATTTATGTAGGAACTGGGCATAGTTCTATTGCAAGCATATTAGGTGTAAATCACCACAGTGATGGGGAGTCCTTTTTGTGATCGTCCAAAAAATGTGGTAAATATAGGTGGCAGATGTAGAACCACCTGTTATTAATGTTGCCTGACACATCCCATTGCAAAACCCCTTTTTCCCCAGTTACTTACCACTATTACCCAAATGTTAACAATTTGGGTTGAAACTGTCTATATTAAGTATCTGCCTCAGGCTGATTTTTTTTTTTTTAGTTTCACAAAACATAGTTCATCTGTTTCCAAAATGAAGTTAGGGGAAATACATTGTTTTGCTCATGTTAAAAAGATTATTGCAACTGTTTTATTGAGAAGTTTAACATCTCCATGGTTTGCAGCAGGGTCTTTACATTTGACAGCTGGAATGGGGGGGGGGGGGGGGCAATTGTCCAGAGCCAGGGACATCCTTTGCATGCTCCTGTAAAAACCTGGCAAAATTTGGCCAGCTATAAGCCTCTCAAAATTTATTCACGCAGGCTCTGCAGACATGTTAGAGTTTGGCTGCTAAATTCTCTGAAGTTTTGATGGAATTGGATGCACTGTGCATGCTCCAACCGCCACAGCTCCTACCTGCNCCTGTAAAAACCTGGCAAAATTTGGCCAGCTATAAGCCTCTCAAAATTTATTCACGCAGGCTCTGCAGACATGTTAGAGTTTGGCTGCTAAATTCTCTGAAGTGTTGATGGAATTGGATGCATTGTGCATGCTCCAACCGCCACAGCTCCTACCTGCCAACCACACTGCACATGCACTGATCATACAGAGCGACCTGAACATGCACCATCCCGGGCTGCATGGGCTGAGCAGTAGTTTCCTCCCAGATGCCAGGGGCCACTGTGGCACCAGGCCCAGGAACTGAAAGCAGGAAGACAGTCTGTTCTTTGCTCTCAGTGCTTCTCATGATGCTGTACAGGCAGTGGGGAGGGGAAGGAGGAACAGCCTCACTGAAATGCAGAAGAATGAGGAACATGAGCAGAGAATAGGGACAGGAACAAGGGGCAGGGGGAAACAGGAGCAAAGGGGTAATGGAATGATGCCTATTCCTGTGTATCTAGCAAATAGTGAAACCCACTAGCAAAGTGTGTGTCTCCATCTTCCTCTAGCAGCTGATCCATGTAGAAGATAACCATCTTCTGCTGCTACCAGTTATTTCATTAGTTTAAGTATATCTAAAGATCCCAACCCTGATGAGTTATCTGCGTGTAGGGGGAGAAATCTTGGGTTTTTGTCCATTTTAAAGTTTTTAAATAACAGGAAATTACAGCTGAAAGAAAAACAAACTATGTTAAAAGAAGGCTGCTAACTCAAAAGTTAAAATATGCCAGATTATTTAAAACCTAAATTCAGCCCCCTTGTGTGACTGCATTTAATTGCATGATCACTTTCTATCCCCCCCACACCCCAGGACTCCTGCCTCATTTAGGGCACAAGATAAGACTACAGTCCACAAATGCAAACACATTTTCAGAACTTATATTGTGAATGAACCAGGATCCAATTTGCAGAACCTCCTAGCACTCACAACTGCAATTGACGCAATGGAGGCTGTGCTGTGAACACATAAAGTGCTATAAGAATGCTAAATACTCTGAAAAAAATCAGGACCTACATGACTCAGATTGGACACTCAAAATTAACTGATACTTGACAATTTTGTCTTTCATGTCTGTGCCTCATTTCCCTTTATGTAAAATGGGGATAATGCCACAACTTCACCTCAGAGGGGTGTGGTGAAGATCAAATCATTAATATTTGTAAAGAACTAAGATACTATGATGAGAGCTCCAAAGAAGAGCCCATGAAGACATTCATAATTGTGTTCAATGCAGGGTTTGGAGGGTGTGCAGTAAATAATGCATGTGACCAGACATAGAATGAAGAGAATAAAAAGAAATATTGAATAGTTGTCCATTCAGTGTGCTCCATCTATCCAATGCACAGAATGAAGCAGTGATCTAGTGGGGGAAAACGTATGTGATCATGTAAGACTCCTACAAGTCATATGCAAGGGCTTAATTTTAGAGTACTTAACTTTGCTACCTTAACATTCTTCTAACATAGTTTGTGTGTTATATGCCATAGAGTGTACGAGACCTTCACCTCATTTGGAAGTCATTAAATGAGCTGTGTAGGTATCAAATATCCCTATTGCAATGTTTTGAGGAAAGAGCTAAAATATACAGGTTTTGGGTCAAGCCCGTGGAAATAGTGAGTACATGTAACTCTCACTGAAGTCAATGGCAGCATTAGTATGTTTGGCACCTAACAGAAGATGCACAGTATTTCACAGAAAAGGGTTGTTAGCAAGCAACAACCAATGATATCCAGACACTCATTACCCCAGAAACTGTACAAAGCAGTTCAGAAGAGGGATGCAAACTACTTATCTTGAGATTCACAGTAATCAGTAAAAGCTGAAATGTTTCTTATCTCCTTGGAGATCATCTCCTATTGTAAAGTGACCAATAATACAGCAGAAGAAGCATTTTTTCAAATTTTGCTAGAAACAGAAGAAGAGATGGAAAGTACCAAGGTCCATCAGTGTCCTCAAGAGCAAGCAATTTATTTTGTAGGATCCTCCCCCTTTATTCTTAGAAGTGACTCTGAAGGATCATTATTAGCCATTGTACAAGGAGTCATTGTACACTATAAAACTGGAGCCCTAAATAGCCCAAACCAGGAAGCAGAGAAAGAATAAAGGATTCTTACGTTTTAGATGCTCCCTTACCTTTTGTGAAAATGTTGATCAGTAAATAGGTTGACACACAATTGGCTACACCAGTATCTCGGATTGGCCAAGTGACCATGTGACTGGTATGACAGCGCCTCCTTTGGTCCGATGGAACACTGCACTGAGTTTGCTCGATCTGGTGGAGCGGTCGGTCAGCTCCTCTTGCCTGAGTCTCTATGGTAGCCCCATTCAGGGCTATGAAGGGTGTTAGTTTCAAGTCCTGCCGGATGTCTGGGTTTTCCTTTATATACTTGGCAGAGTCTACTGGTTTGGGTACTCAGGGGGTCTGGAAACCTCTTTGGTTCTTTGGGGACAGTAGATCTACGCACTCCACTGTCTTCTAGCTCATGGTCCTTAAACCAGGCAGGTGGAATCAGGCCTCAACAATTCCTCCTGCTGTGCTCTGAGCTCCTCCCTCGGTTTCTGCAGGCTTCTTCAGCCTGTAGATCTGGTCTTCTCCTCTATGGGTGTTGTCTCTGGGCAGCTTCTCACCAGCTTGCTGACAGGAGTTTCCTTCTCCAGAATGCTTGCTCCTTTGCCAGCCACCCTGCCCTGCTGCTTCTCAGCTCTATTATTCTCCCAGCTACTGTGAGGCTGCCAATCAGCACTGGCTGGCAGTTCCAGTGTTAACCATTGGTTACTAGGTCAGCATGGGATATGTAGGCCCTAGGACAGGCTGGCACAGAATACTGAACATAAGATCTGAATGACAGCAGTCACTGTGGATACACATTGCATTCACACAAAGATTTTGACGGGCCTCTAGCTTCTTGCTTTTGGGACTAAATCTTGCAGTCCTAGTTCAGGCAAAACCTCTCACTGATGTCTAAATCAATTTACTTAACTCTACTCTCAGCCATGAGTAGTAGCTTAAATGCTGTGTACCAGAGATAAGAATATTAATATTATTATTATTAAAATAGACAAATTATATTTATAAAATTGCATGACACTAGAGTTTTTATTATCGTTACATTTAATTATAAGTTCCTGCAAATCCTTCTCTTTTGTTTGTCTCTGTTAGACCCAGTTCTTTGGGGAACAGACTCAGTCTTTCCATTCAAATGTTTTCCATTCAAATACATGATGCTATATAAATACATAATGATAATAAATTCCACCTTATACTGAGAAAAGCCAAGAATTCCAGAGAGTAAAGACTGAAACTTAATCTTTCTCTGAGCCCCATTTACATAGAAGCATTACAGGGGAATGTGTGCTCTAGGCAACTTTACATCAAAAGGACCTATGTCCTAGAGTACTGATGCAGCAAAATCCCAGTAACTTCAGGGAGAAGTGTTGCATTTGTCAGGATTGTGAGATCAAGCCCCAGTATCTAACTGATGAAGCTCTCTAATTAGTATCAATTTCAGCCTTGTCCTTAACATTACAGTAACATTTTTTTTTAAATAGAAAGGGAGGCAAAAGTTTTGATGATGAATCAAAAGCTTTAGCATAATAGACCATAACTACCTAACCAATTTTTACATCAAAGTAATAGACTACTAATGAATTATATGTATAATTAGAACATTGAAAAGACAACTGTATCGATGTAGATGACACTCACTTAACTGTTTACACACAGTCTCTCTCTTTTTCTCTCCCCAGAGTATATGCAAATCCCATCAACAAGAAAGAATCTATAAAAACATGAGGGCTAGATTATGCCTATTAGACACAACTTTAAGTAGAAGATGGTACAGAGCAGCACTATCCCAGGAAGAGCTTGGGGATTAGTGCTCTTGGGGGTTGCATCATCCTTCAGGATTGTGTAGCATGCCTGGCTTAATCCATTTGCTGGTAACAAGGTGGGGGTGGGACCATGTCCTTCCTTCTTTCCCCATTTTGAGACTAATTGCAACCCCTGGAGGTGTACAGAAGGAACAATCTATGTAACTTTCTTTGTCTTTTGCATGGGATGTGCAAGGCAGAGACAGGGGCAATCTGGCCCTGAGAGTGTAGTAAGTTTTTTGTTAAATTCATCCAAAGTAGTCTGCATTTTGCAACATGTAAAAGGAGATTGAAATGTTTTCAGAGAGTGATAGAAGGTACTTGGATGTGGATTTGAAAAATGGGTTAGAATTTCAGTGGATTACTGTTTTGCTACTGCCATCATAGGTTTCAGCAATTTTGTTTATCAATCATTTACATGCAATTTCCTCCAGATGTAATAGTTCAGAATTGTATACCCATCTTGCAAGAGTATTTCCATTGAATTTTCATATTCACTCAGGTTTTCCCAGTCAGGATTCTCTCCTTTAGCCGAGTAAACTGCTTTCCCTTTTAATCGCATCCCCGTTATTTTTAATATATGGTAGGACTCTTGGACACCACGATGAACGGCACAGTATGAGTTTTTAGATAGACAAAATGTTTTTAATCATAAACTGTGCTAAAAAGAATGAAACTGTTTATAAATAGGAAGCACAATTACCTTATCCTGGAAGACACATCTGGTCTGATTCTGATGGTGTTTACACTGTTTTTATATTGATATAACTCCATTAAATTCCAAGGAGTTGCTCCTAATTTACACCAATATAAACAAGATTGGAATGAGGCTCAGATTCCAGCAAAAGAAAACCAGGAACTGAAGTTGGAAGACTATTGAGGGTAAGATTCCAGAAGGTACAGTTTGATCCTGCTCCATTCATCATGTCAATTTCAAAATCCCCATTTGTAACAATGAGAGTTAGATCAGTCCTTACATGAAAGCATTTGAAGGCACTCGAGAGATTTTACCATGAGGGACCAACCATATCTTCCTGATTCAGTTGGCCCAGAGATGGTATTTTCATATAAATACTTGTACTGTTAACTGGATCTGAATGTTTGCAGCAAATACATAAGAAAAAATGTCCTTTCCTAATGGGAAATCATGGCTTTTTGTATTCCTTCCATTCTGTGGTTCTTAGAACAGTTACATTTGAGAGTTTTTATACCAAAGCCCAGCTGCATCCAGAGTTCCTCACTGTGTAAGGCAGAGCCGAAAGATAGCTGAATTTATTTTTAACAAACATGATATATTATCCAGGGTTTGTTTTTTATCTACGGTCTGTGCATTACATGCAGTCCTACACATTTTTAGTAAGACCAAAAACTAATAAACTCTAAAGCTGAAAATGACACCTGAAACCAACATGATAGCTAATTTCCATTCAATGTACTTGTTGCCAAGCATGGAACCTACTTGTTTTCTTTCATTCTTGGCATATTCAAATAATTCACTTATTAAGTGCTCAATCCTGCAAACACACTGATGTTAATGGGATCTTAGGCATTCAGCATTATATAGGTCCAGGTTCTTTGTGTTACTGTTTTAGCCATGTGCCATAATCCCAGATTGTGCAATTTGACTTCTCTAGGCCACACAGAATGGAAAAACATACACTGCTATTCTGATCATTAATTTACTTTGATTTCAAGTAGTTTTCTTCCACCATCCTGATAACTGAAAATATAAGTGCTGTCAGGAACATTATTTATTTCATGAACTGGTTGATGCTGAAGTGTCCAACATATGGAGGTTATATAAAGTGAACACCTTCAGCATTAGTAAAACAATCAATCTGAAATCAATGGCTACTTGACTAGCAACATGTGAACATTTTTAATAGTCTTTTGTAAATACTGAAAAAACAGGAACTATCTTACAATACAACTCACATTTACAGATTCCAACATGTTTTATTGAGTAAAGGAATGAAAGACAGGATCATGGCAGATTCATGGAGTTCATGATTCAGTTGACCCAGCCACCAGAGGAAGACAGACAGTATCCCAGGAATGTGGTTTAACTAGGTCACAACTTTATTGAGTAACACCTTTGGGAATTGTCCAGCAACAACTCATCCAGGACAGGTCATCCTTTGTCGTGTATACTGTACCATCTGGGAAACGGCTATCATCAGTCTCCCACTCCATTAACCTGTTGCTGAAACTGCACTGCCCTCCCCTCTTGTGAGGTTAAGGGACTGGGAAAAAGGGAATTCTCTCCTTGCTGTACCAGACATTAGCAGCCCCAGCCCTATTCCCAAGCTTCTTTGGAGATGCCTTCTCCTAATCCACTTCCAATTCCAGTTTATCAGGGAACTGGATCCACTACTGAACAATTATTTGTACTGGGCTCCTGCCACGCTGTAATTATATGAAATTTACAACTTAACCTAACCTACTCACTAGGTCCATGGGCTCTTCAGAGGAAGGCAAAAATTTGTACATTGAAACAGCCTTTGTGTTCTGCCATTGGTGCATGAGTTTCCATCCCCTCTCTTCATCCATTACTGGGTATCAAAAAAACCCAAGGTGATCTGTAAAAAGCAAGAAAGAGTCCTGTGGCACCTTAAAGACTAACAGATGTATTGAAGCATAAGCTTTCGTGGGTGAATACCCACTTCGTCAGATGCATGTAATGGAAATTTCCAGAGGCAGGTATAAATATGCAGGCAAGAATCAGTCTGGAGATAACGAGGTTAGTTCAATCAGGGAGGGTGAGGTCCTCTTCTAGCAGTTGAGGTGTGAACACCAAGGGAGGAGAAACTGCTTTTGTAATTGGGGACACATCAGTTGGAAGTAACAGAGGAGGAGAAGGACCTCGGAGTATTGGTTGATCACAGGATGACTATGAGCCGCCAATGTGATATGGCCGTTAAAAAAGCTAATGCGGTCTTGGGATGCATCAGGCGAGGTATTTCCAGTAAAGATAAGGAGGTGTTAGTACCGTTATACAAGGCACTGGTGAGACCTCATCTGGAATATTGTGTGCAGTTCTGGTCTCCCATGTTTAAGAAGGATGAATTCAAACTGGAACAGGTACAGAGAAGGGCTACTAGGATGATCCGAGGAATGGAAAACCTGTCTTATGAAAGGAGACTCAAAGAGCTTGGCTTGTTTAGCCTAACCAAAAGAAGGCTGAGGGGAGATATGATTGCTCTTTATAAATATATCAGAGGGATAAATATCAGGGAGGGAGAGGAATTATTTAAGCTTAGTACCAATGTGGACACAAGAACAAATGGATATAAACTGGACATTAGGAAGTTTAGACTTGAAATTAGACGAAGGTTTCTAACCATTAGAGGAGTGAAGTTCTGGAACAGCCTTCCAAGGGGAGTAGTGGGGGCAAAAGACATATCTGGCTTCAAGACTAAGCTTGATAAGTTTATGGAGGGGATGGTATGATGGAATAGCCTAATTTTGGCAATTAATTGATCTTTGATTATTAGCAGGTAAATATGCCCAATGGTCTGTGATGGGATGTTAGATGGGGTGGGATCTGAGTTACTACAGAGAATTCTTTCCTGGGTGCTGGCTGGTGAGTCTTGCCCACATGCTCAGGGTTTAACTGATCGCCATATTTGGGGTCGGGAAGGAATTTTCCTCCAGGGCAGATTGGCAGAGGCCCTGGAGGTTTTTCGCCTTCCTCTGCAGCGTGGGGCACGGGTCACTTGCTGGAGGATTCTCTGCACCTTGAGGTCTTTAAACCACGATTTGAGGACTTCAATAACTCGGGCATAGGTTAGGGGTTTGTTACAGGAGTGGGTGGGTGAGATTCTGTGGCCTGCGTTGTGCAGGAGGTCAGACTAGATGATCATAATGGTCCCTTCTGACCTTAAAGTCTATGAGTCTATGATGGTATCAAATTTGCAAATGAACTGAAGCTCAGCAGTTTCTCTTTGAAGTCTGGGTCTGAAGTTTTTTTGCTGTAAGATGGCTACCTTTACATGTGCTATTGTGTGGCCAGGGAGGTTGAAGTGTTCTCCTACAGGTTTTTGTATATTGCCATTCCTAATATCTGACTTGTGTCCATTTATCCTTTTACTTAGGGACTGTCCAGTTTGGCCGATGTACATAGCAGAGGGGCATTGCTGGCACATGATGGTGTATATAACATTGGTGGACGTGCAGGGGCTGTCTGGTGGCCAATGTGTCAATGCTCAAGGTAGCATAGAATAGTATTGATTCACCAGACGCTTGGTTCCTTAACTTGTAGGTGCGGTTCTGTTGTCCTTTAGCAGGTTTTGGAATTTGCTGGAGTCCATGAGTCTTCGTGCTCGACTCAGGATAACTGATCTTTCTTGTTGCCTGGGAGCTGGGAGGTCTCTGACCACTGCCTTAATGAGGTGATGCTTTGTGCAGGACAATGGGTGAGTTGTGAGGTCCTTTCTCTTGACATCTAGGCCAAAGAGCCATGCATATCCTGGGCCTGATATGTGGGGTGGAGTAGAGATGACCTGGGAAAGTCCTAGGCAGGCAAGTGAAGAGATGTGTTTTTGGGCTTCTGCAAATACAGTCTTGTTCATAGTAGTATTGATATCTCCCAGGATGACAAGTCTGGGGTAGTTCACCATCTTCCCAGCAAGATATCAGTGAGCTCTATTATAAATCCTTTGGTGGTTTATAAATGAGTAGAAAATCTATGTTAGCTTTGGCTCTTGATTCTCCTGTCAGATGAAAGAATTCAAATGAAACTGTCTTACTTCTTTTCACAGAGGGCAGGACAAGAGGCAATGGGTTCAAACTACACCTGTCTACATCTGAACCAAGTCTCCTGGGGGATGAGGTGGGTTAGCACAGGTCTTGGAGTGTTATCCAGCCAGGTTGTAGTGCTACAGTCTATATTGGGTACTTCATCACTAATGAGGGTTTGTGGTGTTTGTTAGTGGCAGATCTTGTGCTGATCAGCATCAGCTTCATTTCATGAGACTTTGTGCTGTCTCCTTCCAGCCTGACTAGATAGTAGTGCTGTACAGGGTTAAGTGTTAAATGTCTGAAATCTGGTTTCTTTTTTCTGCTTTTCTGTTTCCTCGGAGCTGTTCCACCCTTCTGTCCTAGCCAATCAGCCAAGGAGCTCTTCTTCTCAAATCCACAAGGAAGTTTGGCACCCAGGAGGAGAAAGGAAAAGTGGTGGGGCAACTTTCAAAAGGGGCAAGAGATTTTTCTTTCCCCTTTTGGCCTAGACAGACGCTTCCCCATCTCTGAGGCTGTGTGGGAGGAGGCAGTATGTATCAGCTATTAATGTCCTGGTTGTTTTTCATATTTTTTAAAAAAAGATTAATTACTCTTTTTTAACCGAACTTTTCATCTGACTAGCCCTTCCTAAACTGTGCACATTGTTGGCAATTTTGAAATAGGTAAGAGATTACATGGCTTAGGTCAGGGGTCGGCAACCTTTCAGAAGTGGTGTGCCGAGTCTTCATTTATTCACCCTAATTTAAGGTTTCGCGTGCCAGTAATGCATTTTAACGTTTTTAGAAGGTCTCTTTCTATAAGTCTATAATATATAACTAAACTATTGTTGTATGTAAAGTAAATAAGGTTTTTAAAATGTTTAAGAAGCTTCATTTAAAATTAAATTAAAATGCAGAGCCCCCCCGGACCGGTGGCCAGGACCCAGGCGGTGTGAGTGCCACTGAAAATCAGCTCACATGCCGCCTTCGGCACACGTGCCATAGGTTGCTTACCCCTGGCTTAGGTTATCTTTATAACACTTATTACTCATTCGTAAAGACTAGGATCTTTCACTTTTCTCTTTTTTCTCTGACACACATTTCAAGTTTGTTTCTGCTTCCATCTAGCTTTCTCCCATTGGAAATCCAGTAACCACTGTTTCATCATTTTAACTCTTCTTCAGTTGAGGTAGAACTTAGCTCAAAACATTCTCTCTGCTTTCACACAAGGGCATCTTCTCTCTCGCCTAAGCCTCTCAAATACACTCTTCTTCCATTTAGCATGTTGACTCTAACACTTTGGGGAATACAATTTGTACAAAGGAAGCTATACAAACTCAGGGCTAGATTCTGCCACCTTTATGCTGAGTCCTACCTTACTCTGCAAGTAGTCCCATTGTAACCATAAAAATAAGTTCCTAAACATGAGAAAGGGGAACAAAACTGGACACTGAAATTGCATTGTGGCAAAAGTGTGACGGCAATGGAAGATCTGCCTCAAAGTATTTTGTAAAAGGGAATGCAAAGCATGGTAGGAAGTATTAAAAGTTCTGACTTGAAGATAAGGGGTTAGATGCTCAGCCAGTGTAAGCATGGCACAGCTCCATTTACTTCAATGGAGCTATATTGGAAGTACACTAGCTAATGATCTGGCTCAAACTTTTGTTTCACTAAATATTTGTGCAAAACACACTAAACTCTACTTGATAAAAGTATGATACTGTAGTGCAATGTTTTTATAATGTGATAGCCCTCATATCAAGTCTAAAACAACATTGTTGCAGTAATTTTTCTAACTACCAATTTTAACATGATCAATATACGTCCGTTTACTTGGCTAACTAGTAATTTTTCAAAGTCTGCATGACATTGGATACCATTTCTACTGAATGACAAGGCAGGCAGGTCTACTTATTTTTTAAAGATCAGGAAAGATATAATTCAGGTCATTTGTCTTCTTACAATGCTTATAATTCAGATGATTAAACTCTTTACACATATTTTCAAACTAGATGATTAAATTCTATCAAGTATTTTTAAGACACTCAATGAATAATGCCTTAAGAACATTTTTAATACCCTGGATTTTCTTTGTATATTTTTTCATATTTTAAGGTTTCCCATGAATGGTATCTGTCAATATCAGAATATGATCGCTTTCAAACCTTTGTTATCTGCAAATGTAGAATTTCTGCTATTTTGTCACTAAGCAACATTCTCCAATAATTTCTCATCCCCATCCTTCCCTCCCCCCAATTATTATGCAAACTGTGTTCAGGACAAGAAAAGGATAGAGAGAAAATTGTTCCTGTGGTGAGATATTTTGACATATAAAATCTTTCCTCATCAAAGCTGAAAAGCACCTTGTCACTCATTTCTAATTACAACCTCATTTCTATCACTGCAGAAAGATGCCAACTCCCTGTAGTGATATCATACAATGACATTTACAAAACTGTGTTGGACTTGGTCTGCTTTTGGTGTTTGCCAAGATCAGTCAGTGTCAGCAGTGATAGACACTGATAAAGGTGATTTATAATTATGAGCATTAATCTCCTTTAAAGTCAAGAAAAGGGCACTATGTCTTTTCAAATTAATATATTTGCTGAATCATCTTCAATAACAATGAAAGCACTTCATATCATTTTCCTATTTTGAAATGCTAAGACATTAAACTGCAATGACAACAAAGATTTCACACTCCAAGAATCAATTTGAAAAGATGTAAACTTATAAAAGATTCAAATGAAGCATTCAGTGTTCTGCAATTAGTGTTAACATCCATACTCGAACTACTGGGGGTGAGGGAAGCTGAACGGAAGTGAGAACCATGTGTGAATGCAAAGCCTCTGAGGAATCAATCCTGGCCACCAAACACCAGAAGTGTTTATCAGGAAATGTAATTCATAAAGTAGACACAATCATATTAACATAAACTTGGAGAAGGGGATAAATGTATCCCTTCATTAGTTGTATTTGATGTAGTGGCTGTTTTTCATTTCTGAATACAATTTAAAAAAAGGCGGGGGGGCTTCTAATTGTCTGAGCACAAGTTTATTTCACATTGTTACTGGAATTGTTTATAGCAGTCATGAACACCATAGCAGAAAATATCCATAAGATTGGAGCACTTGACATAACTGTCTGACAGACTTTGCAAGGGCTATTTTAAAGAGAGAAACTTAGTTATGGCTCAGCCTGTCAAGGTCTGCATTTAAGTCAGCAATAATATAGTATGAGGATAGAGTAATAGAGCTGATCAAAAATATTCCAGTGAAACTTAAAAAAAAAATCAAAAAACAAAAAAATATAATTTAGCAATTTGCTAAGTCCAACTATTTTGCTAGACTGGGTCTATTTCAATGAACTTCTGATGGATGGAAGGATTCCAATTGAAATCTGCCTGGTTTACTGACCTACTCCTAGGCAGATTTCTGAGCTAGAAGCCTCGCAGCTCAGGAGATGGTGTTCCCAGGCTCCCCTTAATCCTGCTTGGTGGGCTCTCAAAGACCTAGGACTTCTACGCAGCCCACCAGACTGGCTACTATGGCAGGGAGTGATCCTGGTAGTCCTGGCAGCTGACTAAAAATTACCTAATTCTTGTCAGTTTCACTGCAGCCCCCTGCCAAATGGCAACTGTGAAACTGACCAGACTCTTGTTAATTTGACAACATGAGTCTGGATCAATTTCACCACTGCTATTCAGAGTGGCCGGCATGTCCATTTCAGTCAGCAGCTGCCAGAGCTTCCAGAATTCCCAGCTTCATTGCAACCTTCCAGCCAGGCAGATGGGGAGCACACTGTTTCCAAAACAAAGTACTGTGGGATTTGAGTTCTGCAATTATTTTTTTTCAAATTTTTGCCTTTGTCCTTACTGGGATGGGAAACAATTTTGAAACCTTGAATTTTTTTCTGGGACAGGAAAACTGTTTCCCACCCAGCCCTATACTGTAGGCTATGTCTACACTAGGAGCTAGGGGGTGTGATTCCCCTGCTTGTGTATATAGTAAAGGCATGGTTTTGCCATGCCAACTATAAACTCACCTGAAACTGGTGGGTATGTACTCAGCATGACCAAGCCTTGCCTCTGCTGCTGCTACTGCTACTCATGCTATCACAGTTACTATGCTATTTACACTTGCACTAGCTTAATGACAGCTAGTGCAAGTGTAAATACACGTCTTCTGTCCAGTTCTGGGTGCTGCGTTTCACGAAAGATGTGGACAAATTGGAGAAAGTCCAGAGAAGAGCAGCAAAAATGATTAAAGGCCTAGAAAACATGACCTATGAGGAAAGATTGAAACTATTTGGCTTGTTTAGTCTGGAGAAGAGAAGACTGAGGGGAGACATGATAACAGTTTTCAAGTATATAAAAGGAGGTGGGATTAAAATTGTTCTCCTTAACATCTGAGGATAGGACGAGAAGCAATGGGCTTACATTGAAGCAAGGGCAGTTTATGTTGGAAATTAGGAAAAACTCCCTGTCAGGGTGGTTAAGCACTGGAATAAATTGCCTAGGGGGGTAGTAGAATCTCCAGCATTGGAGCAGGTTAGACAAACATTTGTCAAGGATGGTCTAGATAATACTTAGTCCCACCATGAGTGCAGGGGGCTGGACTAGAAGACCTCTTGAGGTCTCTTCCAGTCCTATGAGTCTGTGATTAGATATATCTATCTTTTAATTCTTGCAGTTAAGAGCCATTGGTATGATGTGCACAAAGGATAGAACAGGCCTGCTACCAGGCAGTGTAGTCTTTAGATAGAGAGATAGATGGAGTGATAGAGATAGAGAGATATGGACTTTCCATCTTTTTCAAAAAAGTGTGCATGTGGTACTACGGTGTTACCTTCATGTGGCATTAATGTAGGTCAATATGGTTTGGATATGTAAACATTTTCTTTTAAATTGTAATACCTTATTATTAGATGGATGTTTAAGGAGCTATCCTAGGATGATTGTAAAGAATAAGTGAGACTCAATGGGATGTAGCTCTTCATACCAGGCTGACCCATTGCTATTTTTTTAAAAGCAGTATGCTGACAAAAGCACAAGAATACTCACAGACCCAATTTGAAAGAGTCATATTACAATGGAAACAAAAGTTTTGACAAATAACATTTACATTTAAACGTTTAGCTTCCACAATCCTGGAATCGGAAGTGAAAAGTAATGAATATTACAGGCTCTCTTTTGCCACAAATGAACAATAGTGTATTTTTCTTTTTTAGTAATAATTGTCTGAGACGATCTGGCCATGTGGGTATTCTCATATGCAATGCATTTAAGTCACAGCCAAGAGAGAGCCTGTACGTTAGGCACCTAATGAATTATCTCTATGTAAAGAGAGATTAACTAAGCAATTAAAAAGTAGTGAAAACAAGACAAACTGGCAACCAGTCTCTGTTCATAAATTGAATTTTTTTCTATAATAGGCAAAATTCCAAAGTCTCCTGGGCTTTGGGAAACTCTCCATTTAGATTTTGAGCCCCTTGGTCTGGGAGTGATGGTGGTTCTGCCTATTACAGACACGCAAAGGTGGAATCCAGAAATCGTATGTGGGGTATTTGTTTGGGCCCATCTCTAATTAGAATGCTGTGGTAGCTTAATCATTTTTTTTCAGAATTTAGATTCTCATTAAAAAAATTACTTTGCTACCCTTTATCATAGCGGCACCGTTCAGGTGCTAAGTGAGCAAAGAACAGAGAAGAGATTAGTGAGTCTCACCTCAGCTCGTGTCAGACTCTGCCATTGACTCAGTTTTCCCATTCCTGGGTGCACCAATTCTCCTGTTTCTTAGTGATTTAGCCCTCTGGCCAAATCAAAGTCCTTCTGGGGATAACAAAGTCCAACAAAACAAAGCAGATATCCAGCACATTCATGCCGACTCTTCCCCTGTTTGGCCAGGATGTGCAGTGATGGGGGAGACAGTTTCTATCCTCAGGGGGCTATCACTTCTGTCCTAGCCCACTGCTAGGCTCAGCAAATTGTCATGCCCCTCCTGGGCTCAGCAGTCCATTTACACTTTTGGTACCTGGCAATAGAAGAGGACTTCCTCCCACCCTCACTGTAAGTCTCACTCCGGACCCCTAAATCAAGAACATGTGCCAACTCCCTGAAACCCTCAGTCACATATCCCATCCAGGCTATTTTCTGTGAGAAACACCTTGTTAGAGGGCTTTCCCTTCACCCTCTCCCCTGGTTCTTGTCACGCAGACAGAAAGCAGAAGACCAGAAGTCTAAAGTGCAGGCAATGCAATGTTTATTGGGGTTCGTTCCAGGCAAACATATCCATAGCGCTACACGCTGGCAGTCTGTTTCCCAGTGTTCCGTTCCCAGCTCTGACACCGCAGAGCATTTACCCCATGTCCCCCTTCCCAGCTCTGACGCCGCAGAGCCTTGCCCTTGTCCCCATTCCCACCTCCTCCTTCTTAGCAGGCCCAAATATACCTACAATGCATGGCCACAGTCCCACCCCTTTGGTACCTCATGGGAGGGGTAAGGAGTGAGGTTGTGCTATGGTCAGGGACAGGCATTTCTTTGGTCTTTTAGTGTTTTATACCTTTCTCCCAATCCCCCTTTGCCCCTCCCGACTGTTTGCATGACCTTGCCTTGAGATAAGGGTTGAGGCAATCTTAAAGTGTGCTCATATACTACATGTCCACCATGCCCTATAGCATTTTAACTGCTCTATCTCTTCTCCCTTCCCATTATACTAACAAACCCATCTGGCCAGGCAGAAGCAACACACACAGTGTCTTTTGTTCTTTGTTCACACATATTAGTATAAGATATAAGAGTATCAAAAGTTCAAACCCCAAATTCTATCCCAGGCTAACAGACAGACCTATCTACTAACACACCTGTTCTCAGGGCCTTCTAATTCCGTCTTAAGAGGAATGTGGGCTGCTTCTGCCCATCACTGCAGGTAACCAGGCCTTTCTCTCTGGCTGGCATAGAGACCTCTTCCCCTGGTCCCTTCTTATCTTGAACACCCTGCAGGTCTCTCGCCACTGACGAAACAGGCTTCCTTTTATAGGGAGCACTGTCCTTGGACTACCGGCACATGATACCTGGTCACCTGACCCAAACACCAACAGGACTGAGCCTTAAAGTGCCTGCCAATCCTAGGACAGAGACAGACATCAGGGAAGGGGGCATGGAGTGTAGCGTTCCACCTCTGTTCTTTAATTTCAGTCCAAAAAAATGTAGTACTGTATATACAATTTAAATAAAGTATACATAGTTTGTATTAAAGCATGTAACATGGTATGTAATACATGTATGGGAAGAGCCTTAGAAATTATATGCACCCATCAGAAACATCTGCAAAAGGTACAAATTCCACATCTAGTGGATCAATTCCACTTTTGTCTCAATTACATACATGTGTCTTACCCATCATATAAGTGGGAGTATTAGAACTTATCAGAAAGCAGCAGAGTGATTGATAGGCTAAACTGGGTAAGTCATTCCTTCATTTTGGTGACATTAATGTTACAGATGATTAAGTAAGTCAGGAATCAAGGCACTCCTCTTCAAATGGGTGTCTGTAGTATGGTAAGGTGCCCTTGTACAACACTCACATCTAGGATGTGCAAGTCAGAGCACAGATAGTGGGGTACAAACAAACTAATGTGTGAGTCCTCCCAGTAGCGGCGCCAGCTCTTCCAGCGCCCTAGGCGGCGGAAGGTCCCACCCCCGAAATGCCCCCAACAGCGGCGGCGGAAGGTCCCGCCCCCAAATTTGAACGGGCGGCCGCAGCGCCGGCGCCCCCAAAATAGCCGTGCCCTAGGCGACCGCCTAGGTCGCCTAATGGGTTGCGCCGGCCCTGAGTCCTCCTTTCTTTTGAAATTAGCACCAATGCATTCATTCATGCTGCTGAGCTAGATTCTAGTGCTTTGAAGCTGCCCAGTTGGTTCCTGCACTGGAAAAGTACACACAGTAAGCAAATAGTGTGCCTAGCTGTGGGGAATCCCATGGAAATATCTTTTTCTCAGCAATAGTAATACATGTAGAAAAACATGTATGTTATCAGGAAATGCTTATTTGTTGCCTCTAATATAAAGATTGAAATGTAAAAAAGTAAGTGGTGTTTATGCACTGTAAAGAATCATAAGTATAATTTTAGGCTGGGATTTTCAAAGGAGCCTACAAAGATTTTGTGCCTAACTCCCATGGGAGTTTGGTGTCTAACTCCCTTAGACATGTTTGGAAATTCCAGGCTACGACATAGGAAAAATAGAACAAATTTAAACTCAATAAGTTCAAGCCAGATGTTTGAAAAGAAGTAGAAATAATTGAGTAACAGATAAATTCTAAAACTGGTGATCATGAAAAACGACAGTGACAGAAATCAGACACACATCACCAGGAAGCAACGTGATGAACATTATTAATGGTGGCCTTTGGCAAGGGGATATGATTTCTATACTTGGGCAAAATGTTTATATCTTTCATGGTTTCAGGTTTCATTATAAACTCTTCACTCAGGCCAACTCCTATGAATAGGTTTATGAAGTTTTCATCAACATTTCTGTAAACCTTGGCCAATTTAGATCTTGGCATTAAAACAATGTAAAATTTGTGGCTTTGACACAATACCGGGTGAAAGTTGACAACTTTAGTGTAATTTTGATTTCAGATGGCAAGATTCTTTTGAAGCTGAAACTAAAAATAAAACTAAGGATAGGAAGAGTATGAAAAGACCCCCACATTGACTTGAAACTATGAGAATATGTGCATGAGTCTTCTGAAGAGGAGCTGCTATCAAGATTCACACAACTAGTGATTTCTGCACTAGATTTCTGCATTATATATACCAAAAATAGAGCTGGGGGAAATATTCAGCAAAACTATTTTTCTCTAAAAAAAAAATGGAGATTTTGGGTTGACCAAAACATTTTATGAATTCACAGAATCATTGTAGTTAAAAAAATCCAAAAGATTGAAATGTTTTATATTAACATTTTCAAAATGAAACACTGATTTAAAAAAAAAATCAGAATGACTTTACATTTCAAAAAAATTACTTCTATTTCACTACAACAAAATAAAAAAAAGTAAAAGCTTTTAAGCAAAACATTTTGTTTGACCAAAAATGATTCCCGCCCCCCCCCCATTTTTCAAAATGGTAAGTGAACCGAAAACCCCCCTCACACAGCTCTACCTTAAAAAAACAACACAACAACAACAAAACAGATGAGACTATAGGCATTATATGCTTTATGTAAATACCCTGAAGTTACCACTAGAGTTGAAATGACGTTATCTCACAACACTGATTCTGGTATAAATGTTAACACAACATATTGATTTTTCTGAGCTCTGCAAATAAAAAATTCAATTGAGTTAAAAGACATATAATTTTAAAAATAAAGACAATTATCTCCTTAATTAAAATCTTTAGCCTAAAGTGTGTTGCTGTACTGATGCTAGCCAGTATTTCTCCACTTAGAGTTCTATTATCTATTAAACTGTTGGCATTCATTCATTTTTAAAGTTCTAAAGTGTGCTCATAAGCCACATTAAGCACATGTACATATTTTAAAACACAAGAATGCACTTTTTAGAAAATAATCAATATCACTTTAAATAGACTCCCCCAAGAAAAATGCATTTCCACCATCATGTTCACCAATGAACACCTACAAATATAGATCATTTATATAGATACCCAAAGGGATCAATGTTGGGAGCAAGTTCCACAGCTGAGGACCTTCTAGCAGAAGTGCCTACCTCCTCCACCTCCGCAAACAAGGAAATCAAAGGATTTTTTTCTGAAGTAGCCTGAAGATTTAAACCACTACCATATCAGATAAGAGCCCACATCATGGCCTCCAGTTTGGTGGCTTAAAGGGGACAGAGAAATGTTTTAATAGGGCATCTGAGCAGTCCCTTCATGCACTCTTAGAACATGTGTTATTCTAAATATTAAAGCAACAAGAGCTTTTGTTTACCAATTATCTTATTTTTATTCAAACATTACATATCAACAAGAGCTGGTAGTAAAAGGCAGCCTACCACCCTGTTCTTGCCACCTGCAGATTGCCTTCCAAAATGGAATTTCCTTTTTTAACTCATGAAAAAAATAATGGCTGGTTCATGCCATTTCATAAAGTGACATTGAAAATTTGCCCAATGTGAAATTTCAAAGAAAATTCCAAAACATGAAATTTGTCCATATACGAAGTCGGGTAACACAAGCCCCTTCCTCCCCCACCCAAAAGAAAAATTCTTTGCTCAGCTCTGTTGCTAGTACCTAGGAACTTTTAAAGAGAATGTCAAAAGGAAGCAAATTAAGTACTTTGCAATGCAAACTTTTTTTTTGATTGATTGCTAATTTTAAACCTCATTTCCTACCAATATAGTCTAGGTGAAGTTGAACAGATGCAGGATCAATTCTGATTTTCTTTATACTGGTTCTACACCAATGAAATCATCATTGATATAAATGAATTTACTAATTTTTTTCTGACATAAATGATTTTGGAATCTGGACTACTGCTGAGGTTCCAAGAACTATGAGCCCCCATGTTGCCTCTTTCAACCTCAGCAAGTGAGAGCTTTACTGCTGTTAAGCCATGAGTCAGCTCCCTGGACTCTTCAGGACTCTGTCAGGCCAAACCTTGCCTAGCAGGTAACAATCAATGAACTCCAAATCCCGAGTTCCTCAGAGACGTCTTTCTCTGCAGTGCTCAGCCACTCTTACTGTAGCGCTCACAAAACCTTGTCAAGTTCGCTGCGTCTTTATGGAGACAGTACACCACAGCTTATTAAGTTCATGGGGGCTGACAAACCCTCCACTTCAATCAGAGCACTGAGCTGATTTATGGTAAAAGTAAAACACGTTTATTAACAAAAGAGCATAGGTTTACGTGATACTAACTACAAGGAATAAGGATAGCTTATTGTTAGCTTGATAGGTTGTTTACATTATATGTATATGTGCGTGCCTTCATTGTCTCTGCCTGATGCTTGTCTGACCAGCCTGGTCAATATACATTCCTTTCTTTATGGCAGACTGGGCTTATACTGTGCGTGTCAAACACATTTTAAGATAATTCTAGCACATATCCATAACTCTTTGTACACACCCTATACATGCACCATACAATGAATTTCAGGACCGGTGTGTTACCCGTTAGTATGTGATACCTCACATGACAGCTTTTAGTTACAGATTATGACAGTGTTAGGTGTAATGAGTATGTTAGGCCTGATAAGAGTTGCTGACATACAGTAATGAACCACCATTGGACCTCTCTGTCACACAATGATATAAAATTAAATGCACTGTCAATTGTTTGGGGGCAGGTGCAAAACAGCCTTTAAAGCTCAATTTAAAATTAAAGAACCTAATAATTTGCTTTTGTCAAAGGCCGCCAAATTAAAAAGGCTTTTACTGAAATTATCACTCTATTAACAGGAACAAATTTGGACATTGTTATTTGCTCCTCTCAGCTTTTGCATGCATTAAACCAATGTAATTTTTTGCAGTAGAATTCAAAACATATTTACATTAGTTGAATCTTAATTATGTTTTATTAGTTTTTAAAAGGCAATTTTAGACCTAACATGATTAACATTAATCATGTATAACCCTCCTAAAGCTAAATGAAGGTTTCTAAATGGTGCCCTCTTTCCATGGCTACTGGGAAGGTTTTTACAACAAAATGAGTGATTTTCAAACACATTTCCAAAAGCTAAAAGCTGTGCAGATGTGCATGAACAAGTATATTGTTTCAACTTTGATGAAGTGGCCAGCAGAGCTTCATCTGAATGGCATTTGTAATCTATTTTAGAATCCCCCTTTAAAGAACTCTTATGGAGAACTATTGCCAAGGCTATTTTCATCTGTATCTGCTTATACAGACTGCCAAGCTAAAAATCTATGTCATCACATAGAAAAAACAAAAGCCCACTTTCAAGACCAGAGCATTTAAGTTCAAGACATTTGTAGTTAGCTCTGCAACATGACTTCTTTTCTTGTTGTTGGCTCAAATCTTGAACTTCTTACTCAGTCTTCAAAGTAAGCTCTAAGTAATGAGGTCAGGGTTTAGTCCTTTGTTCCTTCCAAAAAGCATCTAACCAAATCCCACTCCACTCTTGAGATATAACTAACCATTTTAAAAATGTATTACTGTCATGTATCGGTATTCAAAAAATATTCTTTCACAAGTACCTAAGCAAAATGGTGAAAAATAGAGATGTCATTCTAGAGTAAATACATTTGATCAGAACAGACACTTGAGGAGTGGTTTGCTTCACAACACATGGTATTATTCAACCATTCCATTTAGATCATGGTAACCATTCTACATTTAGTTCAAATTTCTACCCTAATACCCTAACTACAGTTGACATTCTAATTGCACAGAAGGTGTGTTTATTCAGAGTGCAGGTTCCTACATCAAACTTAACTTGGCCAACCTGAGACAAAGGTATATGGTAACAGTTTTACTAATATGTATGGGTACCGCTGCGCTCTCCTTGATGGAATCACAATTGCTCAACTTGTCATTAGACCTATGATACTAACAACTAAAGAAGATTCTCTTTAACTCAAGTGATAGGGGCATGTGGAGTTGGAGAAAGAACATGTCTTGGGTAAAGTGTTGATACCAAAGTAACAACTTGCCAAGGGTAAGGAGTGCCATTTCCTCAGGAACAAGGGCATAAGGGGACAACCCTACTCCTGGGAGAGTCAGTCGGGGCCAGGCAGTCACATAAGAAGAGCTTCTTGGGAGTGAGCTGCTTTTGCATTGTGTGCATGTGTATTTCAAACAAAGTATTTCTGGCAACAGTAAAATATTCAAGTTACCAGATTCTATCATGCAACCACTCCATGTGCAACACTTGCGTAGACATTAACAAATGGAGTTTGATGCATGTCACACCTGCAAATTAGACCCATACACCGAGTAACACAAAATGCAGCATATGCACAATATGCCTGAAGTTATAGTGGACGTGGGAGCATAAACTCTTTTTTTTAATCTTTGTTAAGTTAAAAGTTCAAACTTATTATTGCATTAATGATGGTTTTTGCATTAAACAAATCTAACAACGGAGCAATCGTACGGGCAGGGCTAGAGTTGTATGTACTCTAATGCATGCATACATCTGTAACATTACACAGTGAACTTGAAAAATACATGTGATGTGATCTGTAACAGAAAAACCTTAATTGTACATTGGCAGATATATGTATATGAGATCAGCCAAATAGACACTACTGTATGTGCAATTATTAATCTAATTATTGAAATAAATGTAGCTACAACTATTCCAATGTGCACAGTTCCAAATATATGTGTAACTGAGTATACATTTATCTGGAAGACTGAGCTTTCTGGGTGAATATTTTGCTATGGAAAATTAACATATTACTCAAAGTACACAATTTTTATTCGTCAGACAAATTATTTTCAAATTTAGCAAAGTCCGCATTATTAGTTTTAACTACATGTATGCCAAGTGTCACATTTTAATACAAAGGCATCCCGTAGTTATTCACACAGACAACTTTAAAAAATGACCAAACTTGAATTTTACCAAAACTTTCTACATTGAAAAAAAGAAGACTTTGCCACTTTGTGCTTGAAAACAAGCACAAAAGTGTACATCCCACAGAATAAGTTTCATGAAAAGGTTAAGCACCTGGAAATATATGTTTATAATGGAAGCTTTCTTCAATCCTAATTATATTATTATTACCCTAATTCTATAATTACACACTAGTCTCCTATTTATGAATAGTGATCAATATGTATAATTATGCTAATAGTGAATATAATACTGTATTATATGTGCATATATTGCATCTTCATATCATCAGCAGGATAATCTCATATAATCATTTTCCTTTCTATAAAATGTGAATAAATATAAATGGTAAAAGGTGAGTGGTTTTAGCCTTTCCATTTTTAATCTATCCCATTTCCAATTATGGATTTACCTGATAAATCAAATGTAGAGATAGCAATTCACTCCTAGTTTCTTATTGCTCTAAATCTGGTTTGACGATATTGCACAATTCCTTATTGGGTTTCTTTGATCATCGATGATGACCTTTAGCCACGAGTAGCACTGCAGCACCTATATTACTGATGTTACTATTTAAGTGCCAATATATAGAGAATCCCTGCCCTATGGTGCTTATCAGCTGTAACTTCTGTCCTCACTAGGCAAGGCCTTCTCAATGTTTTTATTTCACAGTTGTTTTCCAGGTATATTATTGTTTTCCTGCTCTATTTCTATGGAGCCAGATGCAATTTTCTCCATGTCTTGGAATCAGTGTGTCCCTTTTTCATCTCCTAAGGAGTCAAAAGATTGACACAAATGTTATGTCCTTTCTTTTTTTTCATTTCATATTTGTTCAGAGACAATGATAAGTTTCACGTTTCTCAAAATTTCATGCCAAGAAACCAGTACATTCTTCAGCTGTCTGAGACATGCTAGTGTTAATGTTTCACCTTTTATCGCAAAAATGAATGAGGATCTCTGCTGTTGCTCCACTACTACTTTCAGCTTCAGATATCTTTTGTTCTGCTTCAAGATATACAACAGCACTCTGCCAAATCTCCTTTGTTAGAGGTTTTTCTCTTCAGGTCCACTCTGAATGGGTTGAGAGATCAGTTGACTTGCACAACTGTCTATCTTTGTTCACTTTATCTTCATATCCTTTTTATATCATGTCATTTGTTTGCTTAATCATATTGCTGTCTCTCTTATTAAATGTTCTGCCAGCTTTCTCTTCTGAGGACGAATCATTATCATTTGTCAACATATATCACTTTTCAGATCTGGTCCTTGTGAGGGTTCCTCCCCACACACCCATATATTTGGGCTCTTTAGACTGTAATACTCTTATAATCATAGAACCATAATTTATCCTGGCAATCTTCCTGACATTCAGCAATAGTCTAGCTCCAACCTTACTAATATCTTCATATTGTACTTCAAATAGCACAGATTTGTAAATCGGAATTAAGTCCAAATTGGCCTCAGCCTACAGTGGGCAAAATTCACTACTGATGTCAATGGAGGTTTTGTCTGAGAGAGGAATGAAGGATCCAAAATTTCCTGTTAGAAACTGTCTGGTCTTTAAAATCTGCTAGTTGGAAGATTCTATAGCTCATCTCCTGTCACATGGCCTGATCAAAAACACTGATATCTATAAGAGCCTTTCCATTGACTACAATGGATTTTTAATAGAGCCTTTAGTCATTCATCCCATGGTCTATTTTTAAAGTCTTTTATAGTAGGATGCTTACTGAAGTGGTCTAATATCATTTCTCTTTGCTGCATATGCCTTCAGAAATGCTGTGAACTACATTTTTCACAGATTAGAGGAAAGTAATTGGATCTGAGACTATAAATTCAAACTATCTATGCCTGGTGATGAAAAATTAACTAAACCTATTGGTTCTGGAGTTTTGTCTTCCAACTATCAGCTTTTCTTCTCCTGAAATTAGCAAATCTCCTACAATTGATGAACTAATAATCTCACATCTCTTTCATAATCTATGAGTCCTATGACAGAATGTTTGAAAATTTGTAGTAAAAAAATGATTGTGCTCTTAAACTGGTTTCTATGGATTGCTATATTTTGAAATCTGGAAAGACATGTACCTGAACTTCTCAAGTCAAATATCGGAAAATAGTGTTTAACCCAGCAATCCTTTGCTAATTCATCTCTTTATTTTATAAATGTGCATGCTGTGCAGTAATATGTAAAAAATCCTTTCAGCGTTAGAAGCTTGTCTACTAGAGCCAAAGGTACTGTTGATATTTGTGCTCAGAGTCATCTTATTGAGGCTGATGAAGCCTATCTGATCTTTCCTAAAAGCTTTAGAGTTGATACCAGTAAAAAGGACCTGCAAGAAAATTTGCCTGAAGAGTTATCAGTATGCCCACCACGTTTCTTTCTTTAGTAACTGCCTCACAGAGGAATGTTATCTTGAACATGAAGCAGATAAGGAGGGTTGATTTTACAACAGATAAGAATACATTTATTTTCTGATACTGTAAAAACTACAAAACCATGCTATCGAAGATGCATGGAAATTGAGCTTTTTTTCCTTCTCTACCCTGCATCCCAGGTTAAGGATTCAAACTTGTGTAAGAACTTACTCAATTCACATATACTTCAGAGACTATTTCTTCAGTGGTGAAGGACTTTCTCTGATGCCGTAAATGTGAAAAAAAGGTGCTTCAAATCTCCCAGGAATCCAATACTTTGTTGTTCTATTCATGTTACACTAGGAACCCTTGACATTGTAAACATTTGTATGAATCAGGGCTAGGCCCATACCAAGACACGGCATATGAGCCCACTTGAACCTGGGGTGAATGGTGAGGCATATTCAAAATCCAGATCTGGAAACTGAAGTTTCCAGCATGAGCCACTAGTTGAGATTAGCATTATGGCACTTCAGTCACGTATGAGAATGGGTTGATGTCTTTCTCTGGGAGGGATTCATGTAACTTGATTTTTTTATCCTTTTTATCCTTTCCCTGTGCTTCCAGTAAAATTATTGTTTATATATATATTATATATATTTCACTGCAATTAATATGTAAAAAAATTATATTGCATTCCTTTATTTCACTCACTGAGGTCTTTCAAAAAGCACTATGGGGAACCATATTTGAACATCTCTCGCAAAGATGGGGATGGGGTCGCTCTCAAGAGTCCTGCCCAGCCCTGACTCCCAGTGTCCAGAAATACTCCTCCTACTGCAGCACAGCATCCATCTCAAAACCTCCTTCTTTTAAAATGCAAGAGCAGGCTCAATTCACAGGATGTCACACATTTCAGGGACTCTGCAGTGTCCTGAGGGCTAATTTCGGTCATAAATAGTTTTGATTTTTTACACACTATTCATTCAGCTTCTTACTTTCTGAAAATGTCTAAATCAGAAGCCATGTGCTCTGCTACTATTTACTTTCATTTTCTCCTCTATATTTTGTCACTTAGCCAAGAAATCAGTTCTCTCCCTACCCCTAGTGATATTCATTTAGACAGAGCCCACACCATGGCTGGAATGGAGGCAAACTTATTTTTCTTCTATCCAGATGCTGATGTTTTAATAGATGGGCATCGTTTTGTGGTAACAGAGTGATAACTAATTTACTTACTTGTTTTTAAAATGACTACAGACTCTGAATTCCATTTCACATTTGGGAATGAATACATCATTTTGTGTTAACATCTGAACAGAGATGATTTTTAAATGAATGCTGAATTACAATATGTGCAATGCAACAGGATTGGACATATGGTTTATTTTTAGTGCTCCAATAACACCAATCTTAGATATTCTGGTAGCACATCAGGAAAAAGGTCCCCTTGTTATTTTAAATCAATATTTTATTAAACAAGTTTTAGAAAGAACAAATAGAAACAAGTGTTCAAGATACCTATGGGTACACTTCTGTGCTGTTACAACAAATTGTTGCCTGGTATTATTTAATATAATCTATTTATGGTTGCCTCTACAATGCACTAGGTATTTTCCAAACAGAAAGCAAAATGCAGTCTGTGCTCTAAAGATCCCATACATTTATAAATAAATCATAACAATTCATCAAGAAAAAAGAAGAGTATTCACACTATGTATTAATCAGACTGGAAGCAAAAGCACTGATTACCAGGTCAAAGGACAATACAATTAAAAGTAACTGTTGTGATTTGGGGGTTTTGTCTGTACCACTTCTGAACTAAGTATCAGAGGGGTAGCTGTGTTAGTCTGTATCCACAAAACAACAAGGAGTCTGGTGGCACCTTAAAGACTAACAGATTTATTTGGGCATAGGCTTTCGTGGGTAAAAAAACCACTTCTTCAGATGCAAACTTCTGCAAGATGCTTGCATCTGAAGAAGTGGGTTTTTTACCCACAAAAGCCTATGCCCAAATAAATCTGTTAGTCTTTAAGGTGCCACCGGACTCCGCATTGCACTTCTGAACTGTGAATGATTTTATGGAATTGTATTATGAAATACTGTGATATGGGGAATCCATGAGTTAGCAGGATTGTGTCATGTCTCTGCTGGGCCAGGACAATGGTGAATGATCAGTACTCGATAATGTTCTATTCAAAGTAAAACACCTTGGGACAATGGGTTTGCTCCAGCTGGGAGAAGACACGTCCTTCTCTTGTTGAAGGAAGAGGGGGTTTGAAAGCAATGGAAAGTTACCAGGAGGCAGAACAAAAGAAACAGGTGACACCAGCAAGAATCTATTATGGGAATCACAGGGCAGAACTGGGAGAGAGAGTCATTTTGCACCAGATTAAGATGACGGAGGCTGCTGCAGGAGCAGAGTAGGAAATGAGGCAGAGGACCCTGCCCGCCTGCCTGCCAGAACACAGATGATCCCCCAATGGCCCCCCAGAAGGATGAGCTAGTGAGAGGCATTGCATTTAGAATGGCTTATTGTTTTGTACGAATTATACTCTCTTTTGCTTTACATGATTAAGAATAAAAGAGCATAAAGATGTTAAACTGGACAAAGTGCACATATGTTGACTGCTTTATAACTGCTGAGTGTGCCTGAGAGAGCGAAAATGTAACCAGAAGCTTCATGCCTTTGAGGTGGAGTTTGGAGAAAGAGCTGTGTTTAAGTACTGGGGAGTCTGAAGGGTCAACGCTGCACCCAGAAGAGGTAAGCCACTAGAGACTGGGTTCCACACCTGGTGGGGGGTGCCAGATAGAAGGTCTGTACCCTGAGAGTATGCTATGTACCCCAACACTGGGTCAGTGGCTGGAATCTGTTCATGATCCAGAAGTTTAGCACACCCCAGGGGATATAGAACACAGGCTTGGATTCCCCTCACAGCAGTCTTAGTGGGTAGCTGAAAGGGAACACTCGTGAGGATCTGTGACGTGTATTCCCAACTCATTAGATCAAATAACAGGAGAAATAGATAAGAAAAACATTAAGGGACATAAGGGAGGGGAAGGAAAAGAAGAATACCGTGGCCCTGATTGATGGGTTTTTAAGTCTGCTTTTTGCCAGCCTCCCTGTGCAAAGCAAGACAAACCAAGAGGTTCCAGCTTCCCAGGCAATTCCCCAGCATGAAGGAAACTGATGATTATCTTTCCATGAGAGCTCCTATGCTTTTGAATACCCTGCTCCTGGCACTCAGGGCAAGGGCCATTCCAAAGAGAAAGGGGGTGGGGCTAGTTGCCACAGCATCAGCCAATTTCCAGCTGCTGGAATGGTCCCTGCAGTCTGCTCTGTTTTATGCTGGTGACCTGGACAGTTCCTCGCCAGCCTGTGATCAGGAGAACATAAAGATGGCTTTAAATGCCACATTTGCCCTCTCTCTGGCCCTCTGCTGTGTTCAGCTCAACCTGAATAGACAATCTGGCCCTTTATATTGCAGGAAATGGCAGGTGCTCCAAGTATCACAGAAACAAAGCTAGAGAAGTGACATACTGGTTCAGTTTAATTTTACAGTCCTGATCCAGTTGTTCCTACTTACACAAGTAGTCCCTTTGAAGTCAAAGGTAGTCTGCATGTGAGTAAAGATACAGGATCGTGTCCTTTAATATATGATAAAAATAGAACTTGGAAAGTATGTCTGAGGACTAATCTCTGCATTCAGTTACACTAATCTAACATTTTGGAATTACTCTTGATATACACCAGTGTGAGAGCAGACTTTTGCTCCATGTCAGCAGAGAATTGCCATTTTCAGTGACACTCCTGAATCCTATCCATCTATGTATAAAGAATTCCTATTTGCCACTTGGCAGAATACATTGATTCAGGATATTTAGGGTTATTTAATTTCCCCAAATTTCGACAATAAGCTGTTCAGTTTCCAGTTATGAGCACAAATATATTTTGGATCATTGGAGATGTTTATTACAACATTATTGATGTGTGTAGCTGAAGTCCATACTTACATAAAATTGACATAATAAAAGATGAAAACCATTGAAGGGGCCAATTATGTGTGGCTCTGAAAATCATTAACATTAACTAACAGGTTTATTGATGTGTAAAATGACTTGAATCAGGTGGTAATGGCAAATTTGATAGGATGTTGCATGAGAAATGCCATTTTGTAATTCAGTCTGCAACTTGTTTATTTGGTGTCAAATATTAGATTTTAGTATTAACAATGTACACATGAATTTACAATACAAACTTCGTTAGTGAAGAGTCCTGTGGCACCTTATAGACTACCAGATGTACTGGAGCATAAGCTTTCGTGGGTGAATACCCACTTCGTCATTTTCCCCCATGAAAGTTTATGCTCCACTACATCTGTTAGTCTATATGGTGCCACAGGACTCTTTGTTGCTTTTAACAGATCCAGACTAACACGGCTACCCCTCTGATACTTCATTAGTGAAATGACAAAACACCACTACAGTACACGTTACCCCCCATCTCCCCGCAGACTATTCAGAAGGGAGTTGGACTATGGGTTAAGAGTGATTTGGTAGGTACCAATGGACTGTCCCTTACATACTATTCTGTGTTTAAAATGTACAGTATCATAGGGCTAGAGCCTCTGGATTATTATTATTTTACAAATACAAATAAATAAAAATAATTAAATAATTCCTCCTGTTGCCAAGGCCACTTCTTCAATCTATAGTCTAGAAAAAAATATTGTCTTTAAATTAATAAAATAATGTATTTAGACCCTAATCCTCCCAACATATACAGACTTACCTTAATGCAAGCAAACAATCCCAATTACGTTACAAACACAAATGTTTGCAGGACTGGGGCCTTAAATGTGGATGCAAGTCTTCAAAAATCTGGGCTAAAAAAAAAAAAACAAACCGCACAGGAAAAGGGTTTGTTTCATGTTTGAATTGAATAACAATTAGAGATTGTCAAATAGCAGGCTCAAATAGAATTATTTAATCAAAGCTTATTGATCAGAGATTAATACAGCAAGAATAGATCCATCACCACTCTTAGTGTAAGGTAAAGAGCTGGCCTCTGTGGATATGTCTACACTGCAATTAGACATCTGTGGCTGGCCTGTGCCAGCTGTCACAGGCTAGGAGGACTCAGGCTAAGGGGCTGTTTACTTGCAGTGTAGACGTTCAGGTTTGTGTTGCAGCCCAAACTCTGGAATCCTTACAGGTCCTAGAGCCAGGGCTCCAGCCCAAGCCCAAACACCTAGGTCACAATTAAACAGCACCTTAGTTCAAGCTCCACTAGCCTGAGACGGCTGGCACAGGCCAGCTGCGGGTGTCTAATTGCAGCGTAGAGACATCTTGTGTCTCTCCTTTATAACTGGTGGGACGCTGGCAGTCTGCACTCCCAACCTAACTTCCCACGCCTCTGTCCTTGTATAGCATGTTAGATAAAGAAACTTTTTGGAGGGAAAAGTAATTTCCCATGATTAATTTACCATGTGTACTGTTTTCCTAATTAATGATGGAATTTCTTCTATGTCCTCAGTTTACCTGACTGATGAGCAAAAGGGAATCTCTAAACCAGTCATTATTAACAGTTGTGACAACCGACAGTTCTTAATGAATTAAAAACAGTTTTCAATGGGTCATTATTTCATCCGTTGCAGAACCCATCTTCAACAACAAGCATCCCTCACCAATTACCCAGTATCCCTTTTCAATCACTTAGTTTTGTTTATAACATACTTTTGTAGACACTTTTTGTTAATTTGAAGGGTCTTTTTCCCTGGAGACTTGGATTCCAACAGACCTGGAGATGCTGAGGATAATTAGATACAGTCCAACACTCAATCACATGAAATTCCTGAATACAAGTCACATACGGGTTAAGAACCTACACTTTAGGCCTTAGAATACAGACACACTCTTGCTAACATTGAGAAGATTCTGGGAGAATAGTTAATAGGCCAATTAATTTAATATAGAAGGAAAAGACGACTAAAAAGGTTAATATTTACAAACATGATAGATTTCCTGTCTTTCGCCTTCTAGCCAGGCGAGAAACACCATGGCAACAGCTCCTCTCTTATGGGATTTTGGCATTTATACTTCTGGTTCCAGAGCACAAGATATAAAAAGAAAAGTTATACACATTTTAAATATGAAATATTTTTAGTTCAGGTCCTGTGCCAATTCTTAAGTATGAGTGGTTTTCTGCAGCAGTCATTCTCTGAGGATGGGCTTTTCAAAAGTGCTCAGTGTTGGTCCAACTCTGCTTCCCCTGAAATCAATGGAACTATCTAAGGGTTCTCTGTTGCTCTGGCCCATTCCTAGTATAAAATTAATGATCCTGACATTTGGCTGGTGTGTGGATCTCAGTACGAGGAATACAGGTTGAACAGAAAGGCTATAATGCTCATCAATACTTGTATTATGAATTTCAAATTGACTGTATTTCATGAAAAATACGGAGGCCTGCAGTGGCCAAAATAACCTCTTATTTTAGGGTTTCATACTGCTGCCCATCACTGTAATATCTGAGCATGTGCCACATAAAATAGGAATGCCACCACAACCTCAAAGACACCGTGAAGGTACTGTCTTAAAGGTTAAGATGCATAGCTCTACATTTCCCACACTAGGGGAGCTGGCAGGTGGAAAATGCACCCCTACGGGTGGTGCAGCACACACACACAGCCTCTGCTTGCCTGGAAATTCCAGCCTCTTGGTGCTCATTTTATTTATTATTTGTATTGAAGTAGCACCTCAGAGACACAGTCATGGACCAGGACCCCATTGAGCTAGGTGCTGTTCAAACGTAGAACAAAGAGAAAATCTCTGTCCCAGAGAATTCACAATCTAAGAAACCATCTTGGGGTGAGGTGGCTCAAACAAATCCTTATTCTTTTACAGATCACATTTTGAGATGTATGAACTTGGCTTCTTGTATGTTATATGATTTATAACAGATGTGACTGTTCAAATACATCCAGTTACCTAAAGTAGTATGATAAGGAAAACAAATACAATAGCAAAAAGCAGTGAGCCACTATTAATACATGCTACATATTAGGCATTTCATCAGGCAGTGGTGAGCTGTAAACAAATATATGTATGGATTCAGATTCATAAATTCCAAGGCCAGAAGGGACTAGTGTGATAATCAAGTCTGAGCTCCTGTTTAACAAAGGCCATAAAATTTCCCCCAAATACGTCCTAGAACAGATCTTTTAGAAAAAAACATCAATCTTGATTTAAAAAATTGTTAGTGATGGAGAATCCACCACGACTCTTTAGTAAATTGTTCCAATGGTTAATTACTCTCACCATTAAGAATTTACACCCTATCAGTTTAATCCATCCAACTACATACCTTATATTAATCTTAAAAAATTACAGGACTTCAAGTCCGAAGACTTTCCAAAATTGTTTCAGTAATTCCTTAAATTTTATAGCATTTGAACATTTACAAAAAATATATAGTCATAAAATATCATTAAGTTCCATGTAAAAGTAAAACTAATAAATTAAACATACCATAAAACCAAAGCATTGTAGTGAGTAGGTTCAATATTTAAATAATTGGATTTCTAGTTGTTTGATATGCAAATAAATGAGTAGGCACCCCTAGCTTGGGGGTAGCAGTTCTACATTTCAGTCCTTAAAAATATTGATTGTCTCCTTAATCCAAAATTTACCCATTAGGCAACAAAATAATCATATAGTTTTGATACCTTTTAAGCCTACTAGTTGTCACAGTCAAGCAAAATCAATCAAAAAAAGGCCACATTTAAATTAAAAAAAACTCTCAAAATTTTAAATCTTTTCTATCCAACTTAGGTATTTACTGTGTAAGTTCATTGGAATTGCACATTGAAAAAAGACAGTCATCTCAACGGAAACAACCCTACGAAACTCCTAATCCTTATTTCATGCACAACAAAACAACATAAAAGGTCTGTTTCATTCCTGCCCCCCAAACACACACAGCTAAGACGGTATGGGCTAAAGTTTTCAGACTACTGCACTAGAATTTAGCCATGCAACTCCAATTCACATGAATGAAAGCAGTGCTAATCTTGTGGCAGCACACTAAAATCACGTCTCCAGCACATTTATAAAGCAAGTGGCTCTTATAAATATACTTTCATGTTCAAATAAGTTTGCTACAGAGCAAAGCAAAGATAACAGTAGTGCTTGTTATTGCCTTCCCAAAGCTCATCATTGTGGTGATGTTTGAATTTCCACCTCCCTCTCATTGTAGGGTGTGCTCCTCTGTCCTCTGGTTTCAACCTTTGATTTCTCACTGCTTTTCTTATTACCTAAAGCTGGCTAAATTGTATGTTCACCTTTAAGTTAGAGATGGAGCAAAACCAGAACTTCAAATTCAAACATCTTTCAATTTGGGAGTGAGACTGGAAGTTGGATCCAAGTTCCTGAATCCAAACCTACCCCTGTGGATTGTAGTTCCATATGGGTCATATCAATATCTGAAAGAAGTCTTGTTTCTCATTTGAGTAAAGATACAACCAAAATATGTTAAGTACCACTGATCTTATTTTCACTATCTGAGATGGTAAAAATCTCCCCAAATGAGTCGATTTCAATAGATGTCCAATATTTGGAGTGAAATGGCGTGCAATTAAATGACAATTTTTAACCTAACCCTACATTGGGATCCAAACACCACTCCCTTTGCCCATTTCCAGGAGAAATAAGTAAAATGTCAAATTTTTAAAGCTGCTAAGATGTTTCTTCTAAAAATGGCTCCTGGATTCTCATAACTGGATTTTGTAACCGATCTCCACAGAAAAAACACAGGAAAAGAGTTATGTTTTGTTCTCTGATCTACACTTAAAATTTAGGTTTAAATAGCTACTGCACTCAGGGGTGTGAAAAATCCACACCCATGAATTTGCTGACCTAACCCGTGGTATAGATACAGTTAGGTCAATAGAAGAATGTTTCCATCATCTAGTTACCGTCAGTGAGGTGAGGTTCCTGCCGCGATGGAAAGTCCCTGTAGGTATCTATATTCTGGGGTTATGCTGGAATAGCTATGGCGCCATATCTATGCTGTTATAAAAAGCCATAGTGTAGACATGACCAAAGTGTGAAAGTCACACATCTTTAATACCATGGACATACGTTTCAGTAATGAAGAGCTTGTTGATTAAGAGGACAAACAACCTAAAGGAAAGTTGGAAAGTTTCAGTAGGTATCTGTTTTAGATCACCAGTTCAGAGAACAGTGATATGAAAAATTCCTAGACCAATTCTCTGAGTATATGAAACCATAATGCAAAGTACATTGGGGGATTTTTATCAACCCAGTCATCTTTATATTTACTAATATAGCCAGACAGGCAACATCAGCTATCTTCCTACATATATAAAAAGGAAATGTCTAACCTAGGAAGAGGAGAAGAGAATCAATAAAGAGGAGAACCAGAGAAAAATTGTAGAATCTATTTTTACCAACAGAGAGCAGTTGAATAAGAGGCAAACTTAAAACCAAAGATGACAAACTAGTCAAATTAAACATAGGTGCTTGCACCCTGTCTTCTTTCTTCAATATTCCTTCTCAAAACATTTCTTCTAATAAACAAATAAATACATTTTTTTTTAAAAAGAGGAAACAATAAGACACATGTGGAACATCACCATTTAACACACACTGCTATTGTCCCATTCCACTAGGCTCATGGACCCGTGACTTCAATGGCAGCAAGATTAGGCCCACGCAGTGATGGGAAAAATCTAAACAGAAGTAATGATGGAAGAAAAGCTAAAGTAAGAGTGGACAACAATATTGAAAAGAAGCAGGTGATAGTCCCTTGTTTATGGCTCTGGTGCTACCACACCTGCAATAATGTGTTCACTTTCAGGAAGTCAATTACTTGGAACGTTATGACATAGAATCATAGAAATATAGGGCTGCAAGGGACCTTGAAGATCATCTAGCCCAGCCCCCATGCTGAGGCAGGATCAACTGTGCATATGCCTCCCAGAGAGCTATTTGTCTAACCTGTTTTTAAGAACCTTAAATGACGGGGATGCCACAACCTCCCTTGCAATACTATCACAGTGCTAAACTATCCTTATCGTTAGAAAGGTTTTCCTAATATCTGACCTAAGTATCCCTTGCTGCAGTTTAAGCCAATTACTACCTGTTCTACCTTCAATGGACATGCAGAATGGTTTATCACCATCCTCTTTATAACAGCCCTTAACATATTTGAAAACAATGATCAGGCCCCCCGTCCCACCCAGTCTTCTTTTCTCAAGACTAAACATGCCCATTTTTTTAAACCTTTCCCCCTAGATCAAGTTTTCTAAACCTTTTAGCATTTTTGTAGTTCTCCTCTGGACTCTCTCCAGTTTGTTCACATCTTTCCCAAAGTGCGTCACCCAGAACTGGACACAATACTCCAGCTGAGGCCTCACCAGTTCCAAGAAGAGTGGGAGAATTAGCTGCCATGTTTTACATACAACACTTCTGTTAATACCCCCAGAATGACATTTGCCTTCTTTTGCAAGTGCATCACATTGTTCCCTAGTTTGCTTCTGAGAATGTCTTGTGGAGCTGAGTTAAAAGCCTTATTAAAATCAAGATATACCACGTCTACTACTTCCCCCATCCACTAGATCAGTAACCCTGTCAAAGAAAGAAATCAGGTTGGTTTGGCATGATCTGTTTTTGACAAATCCATGTTGGCTATTACTTATTACCCTGCTTATACTGATTGGTCTATAATTCCCTTGTTCCCCTTTTAAAGATAAGTACTATGTTTGCCCTTCTCCAGTACTTTGGGGCCTCACCAATCCTCCATGAAGTTTTGAAGATAAATTTCTAATGGCTCCAAGATTGATACTGCTAGTTTTTAAGTACCTCAGAATACATTTTATCAGGCCCTGCCAACTTGAATACATCTAATTTATCTAAATATTCTTCAAATTATTCTTTCACCAGTCAGGTTTCTGCTCTTTCTCCTTTTACCACAACAGGCTCTCAAGATATTTTTGACATTACCTGCTTCAGGCAGAAATGCCCCCAAACAACCTCTTGTGATCTGGCATTTCACTCTGATTGGAACTAGGAAACACCAGAGTACATAATCTTAAACGGGAGTGGAGAACAGGGATACCCATAGTTAAGCTTATTTTAAATAAGGTTTGGTCCAATTAGGGGGAAAATTTACAGTTGTCTCTTATTCATGAGTACTGGTTCTCATCCTTTGGAACAATGGGCCAGATCTTCAGATATGACTGAGGCGTACAACGCATACGTCAGATGTGCGTGTGTGTAGGTGCGTGTGTGGCATGAAATTCACCTTTGCACTCTCCCAGCCCCACATGTCCTAAATGCAGTACCAATCCCCAGTCATAAATTACACGGTCAGCAAACAGCTTCAAGGCGCCAAAACCATAGCTGGCAATCGGCAGCGGTTAGGGGCATCCAAGCCTTACCCACATTTCTCCAGCTGTTTCTCTTGTATGGGAGATGGGTTAATATCGATACCTTTATGCTGGCTCTATACTGTAGGAAGATTCCCACCTAGATTTAGGTTAACCCTCTCCCTCCCCCAGGGCAAAATACGCTGGTTTATGGCCAGGATCCTTGAGCGCAATGGCACAAAGCTGCTGCAGCATAACATGCCTAATGGATAAATTATTAGAAATGGATATTCAATGCTAGTTCTTGAAATGCTCACATAAAACAATGACAGACTATTTCATTTGTGTGTAATACTTTACTGGGTTTGCTTATAGCAGTTACAGAAGACAATTTTTTTTTAAACTCATAGCTATGAGTGGATAGAACTTCTGGCACCTACCCAGGCAGGTCACCATGAGCTGGATAATGTGACAATCTGTTATCATTAGCTCGGTTGGAAAGGTTCTGAAGACACTAGAGAGAATTAAATGACCTGGAAAACTCAGTCTATGGAAAAGTCTATTGTACTCATCTCCGTTATTTCCATCTCTACGCATCACTGGGATGGTGGAACAGCATGATTTGTAGTGGTGAAAAATATAAAAGGTCATTTTTCAGTTTTCCTTTTAGCCAGAACAAACCATTGGAGGTTTGCTAATCTTCCCCACAAAATGTCTCGTTCTCTGAAGATTCTTCCATGCACTTAATATGTTAATCTTTGAAAAATCATCACGTTTGGAAAAAAGTGAAGAGCTCTCTATTTAAATAGCTAGCAAATGGTGTTTCTATTTCTGTCCTTCAGTGTTATGACTACCAGTATTTCCAGCTGTCTAAAATAGTAATGTACAGTAAAATACACTACATATCTAAGTTTAGAAACTGGTTTTTGCTAAATATTGTGATTATTTTCCTTTGACTTTTTAAGGCAAGGGAAGTTTCAAAACAAGAGCATTCTCCTATTAAACCTAACTACTGTCCCCTGCAGTTTGCAGCAGCTAATATAGATGGAGGCTGTTAAAAAGGACTGACATACAGTATTCTCAAATATACCTTGATGGCCACTGAAGTCTTCTTTTTGTGGGCTTTTTTACACAGGTAATAATTTTGCTGTTTTGTCTGGGCAATTGGTTTGACATGAAGGGACAGTCTCTGATGTGCCCCAGCTAACACTGGTGCTATGCACAGATAGATGTGACAATTCCAGCTTTAAGATGAGTCCCCAGCATGGTGGGGATCCTCATGTGGAATAAAACCACAGCAGCAGCTCCTAAATTAAGCACCCTGAGTCCCCAATATACATAGCAGGAGAAAGGAGGCAAGGTAAGGGCATCCTTATGCCTCAGTGATCCCTGGCTGAAGGGAATGACTTTTGGAGGCCACGGGCAGGCAGTATAACGTAGAGGAGCCCTGAGTCTGCTATACTTCACATTGATTAATGGGGTCAATGCAGAGCAAATGAGGATCAGGGAGTCAAAAAGGTGGTTAAAAGCCTCCCTTACAGACCCACTGCTTGGCACAGGTCAGGATCTAGCCTGAAAACCTGCCAAGATGTAGTTTTCCCTCACATCAGTGGAAGCAGAAGCAATGTGTTTTTTGCCTCACTGGCAAAAACACAACAAAATAATCCCTTTCTTTAAGTGGCAAATTGGAAATTTATGTTTCATCCTCAATAGAACTAAAAGACATAGCCAAATCTTGCTCCATCACACGTAACCAAAAAATGAAGTCAATGTGGTACATGGGGTGTCAGGATAGACTCTGGTCTCTATTGTCTATATTATTACATAAGAAAAGAGGCATAGTAGTGCAAACCCAAAATACTGTACCTAGAGCTGGGCAACCCAAACCACGGAATCCAAACACACACCTAATTCTGAAGCTGGTCTGATCCAGATACTCATTCATCTAGTTTGTATTGTTATAATGGGCAGAAATCCTAGATCCAAACACTCTCAAACTTTAAAGGAAGTTTAGAGATAAGGTCTGTAGCTAAACGTATGGACACAGTGAATTTAAAATACTGCCCAATATTATTGGTGAGCAGCAGTTGTTTTCCATTTCATTTTTTGTGTTGGTTCAAGGATCCTCTTACCAGCTATAGTATATTGCACTTTGCATTAATATTTAAGAGAGGGGGAGAGCTTTTCACTTTGTAGATCATGGGAATCCTGCCATGGGTGTAAATCTATAAAAATGTACTGATGCTGGCAACTCTCCAACAATATACATTCTTTTTGAGAGGGCTAAGTTAGCGATGGCTGCACCAGCTGCCATCAAAATGTCTGCTTCCCAGGATCTCAGGCTGGCACTCTTTTTAATATATAGATTATCCTTCAATAAATCTCCTCCTGATAGTAGGGCTAGTATGCAGAATGCAGCTTCAAGTTAAACTGTCCATCTTTCAGCTGAAAGCTTTTAGTGGTTGCAACAACAGATCAGGTACAAGAAAATGAATGAAATTGTATGGTATTTAAAGTGACACTGTGAATCTACTCTTGGTGGGTTCATCAGTTCTAATTCAGTTATGTCTGTTTGGAGTGCACCGTCTGTCTCATTTATTTCAATAGCTTTCTATTCTTCCAATGTAATTCTCAATTAGTTGGGTAGGCAGGTAAAACATCTGACATTACAACAGTGAACTATGCACTTCCAAATCTGTTTGCACAGGCATGTGTTACACTTTAACAAGCTCCTTATCCCCAACCTGGAACTATGGTTTATTAATAGGTCAGCATAAAGGTTCTTCTCAAAAATTAATTAGAGGCATTTTGAACTACATGAACATAATTTATTCTGCTGGTGAATGATGAAGCACACCAGTTAACAGGTAACCATAGACATTTACTCTTTCATTCCATTTCCATCTGCTGATGCTTCCTCAATAAATGTAAATTGGATATCCATCATCCATCTGGATAATGAGCATCAGATTCAAACGTCTCTTATCTACAGCTGTTGTACTGCATTGCTTTGCATTGAATTAGGCTGTTAGCAAGCACCATGCATTTGACCTGTTCATTAATGCAGTATATTGTATTTACTTGAACGTGTATGAAAAATCACCTGAACTTAATTTCAGTATGCAAGAAGTTTGCTCCTGTATATATTAAACACACATATAAATACACAAATAGACACACACAAGTATATAATATATGAATACAAACACACAATTCCAGTGGGCTTAGGTGAAATTTCATAAATGATATGGGCCTGAACCAAAGGGCTTTACCTGAACATTTCCCTGTGGGCAAGGTACGATCTGAATCCGAACTTTGCAGCTGATTCCCATCATCTCAATAATAGAATGAATGAAAAGCCCAGGTTCAACCACATTCAGACTCTTGGAAAGTTGAGAAGCCAATATGAACTTGGTGTCTCAGGGCTGTCTCTAATATTCTTCAGTAACTGTATTTAATAATCAGTTGCTATTTAACATGTAATTGCAGTCTTATTAAATCTGAACAAATAGCTGTTTAATGAACAGTTAGATGTATGCTACAAAAATTAAAATGTAACCAATACATTTCCAATAAGTAAGTGGTATTAATTTCTATATACCAATTGACTATTTTTACCATAACAAGTCTAAACCTGCCATAGGATCCAAAGTTCCCAATGAAGTGAATGAGAATTTTTTTTTAATGCATATTTCCCTGGCAGGTGCGATCAACTTGTTCAGTCTAAATTTACCTAATTTAACTTAACTGTTTTATACATTGCTCCCTCTGACCATTGGATTTCTGATTGCAATAGTCTCAGTGACTGGCTTCAGTTTGGCAAGTACATGAATACTTGGGTTCAGCACACTAACACGTTTGAAATAAACTTGGTTTAAACATCCACTATACCTGAATTCCGCTATCAGCTGTATGGACAGTGCCCTCAAAGGGAAATGATCTCAGCAGATAGTCCTTGTATGAGTGAAAATTGATGAAGACAAGGTGTTGAGTTGAGTCAAAAATTAGTCCTTTCAGGTAATCTGTTGAACAGAAAAAGTATATTATGTTATATTTGGAGCTTTCCATTAGCTAATCTCTCTTTTCATATGGAGATTGTCAGCTTTGTTATTTGACTTTCCACTATGACATTATTCCTGATATGTTGTGAGAGACAGCTGCTATAGCTACCTATGTGAACTAAGACATCTCCTTCTTTCTTGTTTCACAATGGGTATATTATCACACCAGTGTGACAGTGCTTTGTTTTATACCAGCAAAAGAGCAAGGCTGTTTCTTTACATTAGAAACAAAGGAGGAGTCTTCTTCCTCCTTTTAACTTCTTTCTCTTTTAATATAATAGGGCTGGGAATAGGACTGGGGAAAAATGTGTTTGTACTAAATAACCTACTATGATAACACAGCCTCTAGCTCTTGGATCAGACTACCTGTAACAGAAGAAGTAGTCAGTTAATGTTAATTCTACTCTGGGGGTCAGTAAGATCCAGGTGGCATCTCCCCTCCCCATTGCCACCATGTAGCCTTGGGGGTGGGGGGGGGGGGAACACAGAGAAGAGCTAGAAGAAACAGAAGCAGACAAAGCAAGGAACTTTTTTTACTTTTGACATTCCAATGAAAACTGTAGGATGTTCTGACTTTCTCTGTGCTGATGGGACATGTGCTCTAATCCTCCACCTTCCTGATCTCTTCACCTCAGCTTCACTCTACAGCTGTCTCTCCTTACACTCTTCTCCCCCCACTCTGCTTTTCCTTTCCATTTAGCTCCTGCCCACCTAACTACCCCCCGTCCCCCAAAAAAACATGGAACTAACACGACATTTGCCACCATCACATTGCTTGCTCTGCTTATGTGTTAAGATTCCTGCCCCTATCCTATGTCTGTCTTGTCTATTTAGACAGTACACTCTATCACTGCCTGGTACAATGCAGCCCCATGTTTAGCTGGCCCAAAGGCCCTGCCAAAATACATATGTTAAATAATAATACTCAGACATTATATGTTGGATATTTGGGTGTATTTTTTGAGAGCTGTATTCCTCTGTTCTTTTCCTAAAGTAGCTTTGGCCTTTTTTGGTGACCCCTTGCAGATAATATACAAGTACAACAGCTGCTGATTATTTTGGTTTCAAATACCTGGTTTAGGATACCCTACTCTAACCACATACCCTTGTGGCTTCATGTAAGCTCCCTGGCCCAGGAAGAATCAATGCCACATCAACGAGTGTGAGGCCCTTAGCTCAGGGCACAAGAAACTTAAGCACAATACCATAACAAAGGAGTTTCTGTGCCTCACATAGGCTACAGTTCCCAAAAGCTTTTCACTCTCTCACCCCTTGCCCTGTCCCATGGAGTCCCACAGGAGGCTTTCCACTCCTTGGAGTTCTCATTCTCCAGGCCATCTGTCTGGGAGTCTTCTAGTAACTAGGATAATTCCTCTGTTTAAGGACCTGCTACAGAAGGCTATTTACTCCTTGTAGTTCCCTAGCTTAGCTGAGCACTTGCTGGCCTTTATAAGGACCAGCTGCTCTTCAGGCTATCATCTGACCCTTAGCCCCACAGCTTTAGCTGGGAGGCACGTGGAATTAAGCCCATCTCTTAAAGGAGGCACTTTGTTGTGGGGAGAAGGATATGCTATTATCAGCACAGACACAGAAATCCTTTGGGAATAGTGCCAGATTACTTATCTGCCTTGAAAAAACAAAAATCTGCTTAGTGTAATTTTTTCTCTTGTCTTCTTACCCTATTATATATCTACACACACACACAAACACACTTTAATCTTGCTTCATTTTTAGTAACTGCCTTAAGAAGAGATAGAACACGTGTTTTTGTTCATTAATGAGCCACAAACTTCTTTTCAGAAATAAACTTTTGTTGAAAAATTAAAACAAAAACAAGCAAGCATAAAAGAGTAACCTTCAGCTCTGGCCTGAATGTCACCATCACTGGACACATTAATGGAAGAAACCCACAGTTTGTAAAAAGTTGTCAGCTGATAGAAACATCTGCTGATCACCGATGTCTGCAGAAAGTGTTCTATACAGTAGGTCTCGGTAATTAGAATGAAACAATAAATCATGCTTTTCACTTTCACAGCCTAGTAATCCAAGGGTTGCAAAATATTTCACAAACATTTGTTAATACAGCCTCACAACAGCTCAGCTGCAGACTCTACACTTCCCTCCTTCCCCAAGCCACAAGACTACTGGTGTTGTGGAGTGAACAGGGAGCTGAGAGGGGAAGGAGGTGGAGGAGCAGAGATCCACAGACAGGCTATATGCAAGAGTCTTGCTCTGCACTGCTGGGCAGTCTCTCATGGCAGCATGCAAGCCTGGTATCCATGTTGACTTGGCTCACCACTGGCAGCTTTACTCTGTGACTCGCTGGGGAGGGTGGGGAGAAGGTGTCACAGAGTGCTAAGCGACAGTTAATGCAGCTTCACATCTCTTCATCATAGCCTGTGATTTATCTCTGGGACAGTCTGGAGGTAGGATACTTCTTAGTGCCGTTTCTACCCTCCCACACAAACACTCCTGCCCCTGACACTTTTTCTTCCCTACCTTGTGATCACATGCCTATTTGACAAAGTGGGAAAGGCAGGCTCAAGGAGGATGGAGGAAACTCACTTAGCTGCTTCACCCCTCCATAGGAACCCGCTAACATTTTCTCTGTGGATTCACTCCTCTCCATGTCGCGCACCAGCTGGGAAGATATAGGTAGTGGGGAGACAACTCTCACAGTATCTAGATGCCTTTGAATTTCCCACAATGGAGAGTGCTCTAGCCACTGGGCTATGGGACTTGCCTCCTGAAGCTGTTTCACTGTGTGTAAATAATCAAATAGTCATTGGGCCAAAGAGAGTGAAACTGTGGGAGTCTATGTGCTAATGAGTAATTATTTGTACTCAGCAGAGCTGCTTCAACTGGAGAGATTGGGACAGTCTCCCCACTGTATACCCCATAGACAAGTGGCTAGGGCAGCACTCCCTTACAATGTAGTGGGAGTTCAAATCCCTTCTCCACATTAGGTGAGGGGAGCAACTGAACCTCAATGTGCCACATCCCAGCTGAAAGTCCTAACTAGAGGGCTAAAGCTTAACAGGGAGGATCCTCCTCTTGCCATTTTGTGAATCCGGCCCTTGAAAATGCCCAGCAACAAAATGCTTCCGGTCAAATGAAATGTTTTGTTAGGCCCCAAAATGGAGTTTTTCAATTCAACAATTTTTTTCAGAATTTGCAAATCTGATTGAACCCAAATCAAATTTTATTTTTGTTTTTTCAGAACTGCCAGTGAATTGGAAAAAAAAAATCAATTATTTGCATAGGTCTAGTTACACTTGCTTAAAATATTTTATCATCCTATCTACTGATATCAAAAGTCTAGGAAAAATGTAGTAATCCTTTGAGGGAAGTCTGGGACTGTAAGTGGAGTTCATGGCAAACATAAACATGCTGCTGAATTCAATGTCTACTGAAATGTTTTCGTAATATATGCCTAGTAAAATAATCAGTAGGCGGGGGGTGGGGGGTGGGGGGGGTTATTCTGATCCAAAAAAGCTTGTGCGCCTTTGAATAAGGGTGTTTTTATAGCAATGGGCCCAAGCCACTATGTTTGGATCTGGATTCACAGTTCCCCAAAGTTTGGATCCTTGGGTTTAGATGCCTGGGTGTGGTTCAGAGCCACTTCTATTGTCAAGGCAGCCATCTTAACCAGTAACAAAAAACATATAAAGATAGACATCTATAGAGAGTAAGTATATTAAATTCTCATGAAGGTTCTGAATGTGCTAGGTTCTTCATCATGCTGGGACATAAATTCTGTATCAAGGCTCCCTGAATATTGTGTCACACGAGTGCTGCATTCAGTAGCAGACTGTTAATTTTGTGGTAGCCCAAGTGGAAAACGAGTCATAGAGAGCAGTTATCACTGAATTAGATATTAATATGAACAACACAATCAGTACTAGAATCGTTAACTCAATAAACTCTGGTGTTTTTTGCATTTTTTTTCTCTCTCCATAGATCACAGAGATGTGCAGCAAACTGGAAATTTCACAAGTCAGGTGCTGTAGTCTGGTTGCCAAATTTACGGTCAGTGTGCTGCAAAAGCGATAGTTCTTCCTTTCTTCCTAGCTTCTAGGATAGGGCAAAGGATTCCAATGCCACACCCCTCCAACCACACTGCCTAATGGTTGGTAACTTGCCCCTCACCTCCTTCAGCATGGTTTGACAGGAAGAGGTGGAGGCATCCTTTAATTTATTATTTCCTTTCACCATGTGCTCCAAATATCATATTTTTATTATCAACTATTAATTAATTATTATTATTATTATTATTGGCTGCTCTAGAGCACTTTTCACCAGTAGATCTCAAAGCACTTTACAAAGGAGGTCAGTACCATTATCCTCATTCATACACATGGGAAAACTGAGTCACAGAGAGATGAAGTGAGTTGCCCAAGGTCACCCAGAAAACCAATAGCACAGCTTAATGGAGGTGAAGTTTTTAATGAGCCTCTCCCTCAACCTGCATGATCCAGTGACCTAAGCAAGAGTTTGGTAGAGCAAAGGGACAGATTTTGGTAGGGCAAATTCTGCAGTGGGAGCTAATTCCCAGAGTTATCTCTGCAGCTGCAGACACACAGATTCTAATTTGAATATATTAAGAATAAATTCCAATTAATTACATTAAATTTAATAAATAAGCCTCAATGCTTGAATCTTAATCACATGATGTGGAGATGGTTACAGGTGACATGTTTTTTGGCTACTGTTGTTTGCTTCTCTGAGGTCAGCACAGTAGCCTCCGGGTAACAAGCAATATAACACTGTACGCATGGTTTGGGATTTCAATCCTCTAAATCACAAGCTAACAAACACAACCTTGTTACTACGGCTAGTCACACATTTTTCTGTGCATCCTGTATCTTGTCAGAATCTTATCTCCCCTAAGCCCACTGTCAGGGAACCAATCTCATTCTCTAACACAATAAAGAAGGGAGGGGGGGGAAATCATGAGAGAGAAAGTTGGCTAGAGCTGCTATTACAGACTTCACTCCCACTGGATCTTAAAACTCTGTGACAGGGACGTGCTGCTGCACCTTTCTACTGAGAAAGCTGCCACTCCCGCCACCTCTGCTGCTGCCGCTGTCAGTAAAATAACACCTCCTGAAAACCAGTGTGGTGTCATTGCTGGTTGCCAAAAGCTAATAATCATCTTGTGACAAACTCCTCTGAGGTAGGCTCCTGTAATAGCTGTTTCCTTGGATGTAGCTTAATTGAGGCAAGTACTTGTTTTCAAGTCACATTAATGGAATGTGGGGTTTTTGTTTTGTTTTTTTAAGACACAGATGAGTTTTCACAGATGTGTGTCACTTTGCAATGGGAAAGTTAGGGATGTGACTAACGCAGTTTTTTGGATTCATCGGGTACCAAATAACATGGATCTGTATCCAACGGAAGCTGAATATGCATCCTGTTTACCAGGAGGCCTGGAGAATAGCCACAATCTAACGAACTGAGGCTAAATGCTAGTTCAGCTGTGTTGGCTCTGCTCAATTTTACTTACTTCAGTGTTTCCAGAGTGCACAGCTCAATAACAATGTAATAAATGTCTACTGCGCATTCCATTTGAAATGCTCAAAGTGCTTTACAAATATCAATGCAGTAGGAGTCAAAATTGAGACACCCAAAGTTAGACCACGCCTTTGAAAATGTGAATCTAAATGATTTCCCAAAGCCAGGTAGTGAGTAACTGTCAGAAACAGTAGTAGAACTCAGGTCTCCTCCTTTCTTAATAAGCAACTACAAGAAAAGAGATGTAGAAATAAGAACCCCACCATTCACAGCCCTTATTACTAATAGAGGACAAAGCGTAACTGCAGCATCTTATATTCAGAAGTGAGGATACTGGAGTGCAGGATCACAATCAGTGCAAAGTGATAAATGTTGTGTTTATAAATGGTGTCCATTGTGCTTCTGTTATTCCACTCAGAGCAATCTCCCATCAAGCAGCTGGAATGCAACATTAAACAGTGAACTGGCACCTAGATGCCACGGTGATGAGCACATTAACTACAGATGGATTAAATCAGATAGCAGGTAGGCACAGTATCCATGGCATTTAGAGATGATCAGTACAGTACAGTCCTTTCTCTTAGTGAGAGAAGGACTGCCATGGAAGATGTGTGCTTAGGATGTTTTAAGTGCACCAAAATCCTTTGCGGAATATAGCAGTTTCCCTAAAGTTGTGTTATAATTGTGATAGAGCAAAATTCCACTATGGATAACATCCAAGGAGCAAAGCTATTAAAGGATTAATACAAAATACATTTTATTAAAAACCTTCCTGGTAGCTATGTATGCATGTGCATTCACACACATTGCCAAAAGGAAATATTGAGCTGGAGAACCCACCTCTAGTTTGCATACTTATAGTTTTAATTTCTTTTGAGCTTGTTCTACAGTAAGTAGAGACCTGGCCAGTCTTACCTTAAGATAATATCTTTTTGTCTGGCCTGAGTTTTCTCTGTGACCAGGACAAGGCAGAAGTACTTTCTAGTGCACTGCATTTTGGACCATGTTTGAGGGATTTTGAGTATTGCTACTGCATTTACATCTTCACACAGCACCATCTAGCTTCCTGCCAAGGACTGCAGAACTGCCAATTATCAGTATTTGTTTGGTTTGTGTTTTGGTTTAAGATGTAAGGTAGAAAATGGTTATACTTAAAATGAAAGAAAAATACACAAGAAAGAGAGAAGGAAGGCAAGAAACAGAGTGGAAAGATGGAGGTGGCTGATTGGACAAACCAAATGACGAGGAACCAAGGTACTAGAAAGTTGGTCTCTAGCCTTGAAGAGAGCAGTTCAGGTTAGAACTTCATGCTGGTTAGATGTCTGCTCAGGCAAGACTTTTGTAGGGGCTATCTGAGATGTCAAACTGGGCCTTATCATGGGAAGACTATGTTACTTGAATTTTATCACTGGAACTTAAGTCAAATTAAAACCACTTTTTTAGGTTAAATGAAAGCCTTCTATTTTTTCATACTTACAAGTGACTCTTAGTTTCTTTGTTGTCTTTCTCTCCTCAGTGCTTTCCTAAAATTACAATCCTCATGTCCCATGATACAACTCTAGCATGGCAATAGTTAATACTGTTGCTCTTCTGCTGAGCAGTAGCAGATGCCTGGGGCTGTGCATGCTGGCTCCCCAGCGGAGGAGAAATCAGTGATGTACAGTATGGGTATATTCTAAGTGTAACTTGCTTTATTTACATATACACCACTCCTGGAATGGAGGCAGTTACAAACAACATGAATGTAATCCCTTTCAGGAATCTCAGACTAACACCAATGTCCGGTTCCCTGGGCAGCAACTCTGCTTCAAGAATTGACTCTGGTCAAAAATGAAGGCAGAGGGCAAAGTTTCCTGCTGCTTGTATAGCTCCTTCTACACAGAACATTGCATAACAAACAAGGACATACCATATGTCTTCCCAAGATTAAACATTTGCTCACACACTTAAGTCTACACTACCATGGTAAGTTGACCCAAGTTACGCTACTTCAGTTACATGAATAATGTAACTGAAGTCGATGTAGCTTAGGTCAACTTACTGTGGTGTCTACACCATGCTGTGTCGACAGGAGATGCTGTCTCGCCGACTTACCTTACTCTTCTCGGGGAACTGAAGTACTGGAGTCAATGGGAGAGCACTCTGCCATCGACTTAGCGGGTCTTCACCAGACCCGCTGCTAAATCAACACAGCTGCATCGATTGCATGCCAATCTACCGATAAGTGTATACATTGATAATGAGCTATATTATATTATGGGTATTTATTTGATAATTGATCATTGATAGTGCTTCTATCATCATATTGGTGCACATTCATAAGAATAATAAATAATTAGCACTAATCTTTCCCCAAACTTCAAATAAACATCAGTGTCTTTTACGCCCTAAGAAAAAGCAGGATTAAACAGATGCATCTTGTACCATGTCCTGCAAGTCACCAAACTCTGACCCCAAGAAGTCATACATTCCAGAGCAAAGGGCCCGCCACCAAAAACACTCTGCTGCCCTCTCCCAGGAATTCAACCCTGAGGACAGCAGGAGCATTCCAAACAAGCACAACTGTTGGAATGGGATGTAGGCAGTATTTCTGGAAATAGCTGGTTCCCAGTCCATTCAGGTTAACATTGTCATTGTTTACAAACAAACAAACAAACAAGATATACAGTCTGTGCTATATCCTAACACTGCTTTAGGTTTTGGCATTCAGTGTAAGGTACACTGAAATCTAAATAACAGTCTGCCTGGAAACTTAAAAATCATCTTTTTTTTTTCTAGATAGGATACCACTTATGATAGGCTGACATTTCCCATAAATGAGGATTATCTTTTGAGTATCTGGGATGCTAACACAGAGCAGTATATCATGTTTAACAATTAACATCAATATTTATAACACTTTTATGTACAGCAAGTTGAATCACATTAAGAAATAGCAAAAAAAGCCACAGTAGATTCATTATGAGAGATGAATAGCAGCAGCAGGTCGTCTGCTTAAAATTCAGATTGCAGCCCTTTTGAAAGGAAATGCTGCTTTAACTAGCTTCTTGCTTTTAAACCAAAAGGCTCATGGTTCTTAAAATTTCATCCGGTTACTCTAGCCAGGCCAGTAGAACATACTTGTGGATTTTGGAAGGGGGGATATGGGGCAGGGGAGATATACGTTTATGTGATTCTCTCATTATTTTTCTATCTACTCTAACTGGTATTTCAAGTATTTGAGGATTGGGTTTTGAGTCCGTTCAAGACCTAAAAGTTTAGCTATACCAGCTACCAATGAAAATATTGTAGAATGTGAAGAGTATTACTTGCAAGAAGCTGGATTTAAAGTAGTTGCAGCAGACTGGGTGCCTACAGTTAATATACAAATTTGCAAAACACTGATGAATCTCATGGCGGACAACTGAGATGCATCTGACTCCTTGTCAAACTTTCTATGAGTTCAGCCAGCTTGAGATCAAACACATCTTCTTTATATGTAACTGTGTCTGGTGCTGATTTATTTTAAAATGCTTCACTTACACATACACACTATTACAAATATATTGCACATGGTGAGTACATTTCAATTTTTCCATGCATACAAACAATGACTTTATTACACCACTTATATGTGCACAAATCAAAAGCTGACAAGTGGAAAAGATATGTATAAGAATGCAAAAGGAACTTGGCTTTATGATGAACACATATGACTGTATTTGGCATTAAGTTAGAATGCGCATGTAACTAGAACTCTACCAGAAGCTGATATCCCCCTACTTGAAAACTTGAAACAGCAGAGACCAGAAAACTATCATTATTCAATGACTCCTGCAGAGAACCCACATACAAACCCTGAGATAAATATGAGTATCCTAAGAGAGTTCCTGAGAGCCCTTACCTACCCGAACAGGTCCGTACTCCTGTGAGAAGTCCTATTGACTTCAAGGGTTTTAGGAACAATCACTGAAGGTTAGTCAAGATCATCATACAGTGATAGCAGCCGTATATAGTATGTAGATGTAGACAGCTAGGATAAGATACATTAGACTGCATTAGATCTAACCAACCACAAGGACTATACTTGATGCAGTCTCATTACTACAGCAACACACTGAATAAACCACTATCTAACTCAGGGGTAGGCAACCTATGGCACGTGTGCCGAAGGTGGCACGCGAGCGGATTTTCAGTGGCACTCACACTGCCCGGGTGCTGGCCACCGGTCTGGGGGGCTCTGCATTTTAATTTAATTTTAAATGAAGCTTCTTAAACATTTTAAAAACTGTATTTACTTTACATACAACAATAGTTTAGTTATATATTATAGACTTAGAGAAAGAGACCTTCTAAAAACGTTAAAATGTATTATTGGCACGCAAAATCTTAAATTAGAGTGAATAAATGAAGACTCGGCACACCACTTCTGAAAGGTTGCTGACCCCTGATCTAACTCTTGAAGTAATTAAATCATCACAGAGAAGAATGATTGAACAAGTCCATATTCATATTGAGATAACATTTTGCCCTGCTTTCCTCTATTTCAGAAGACATATTAACCATAGAGGCATTCTTTCTGTATGTTTATTTATTGTACTTTAATGTTAAGAGATAGATAGATAGATAGATAGATAGATAGATAGATTAGATAGATAGATAGATAGATAGATAGATAGATAGATAGATAGATAGATAGATAGATAGATAGATAGATAGATAGATAATCTCTGTTATAGAAAAAGTTAAATATTTGTGAAGTCAAATGAATTTCAAGTCAAACAACTCTCTAAAACAGAGAGAAATGGATTTTGATTTTTTAAATGCATTCTAAATTTCCTGCTTAGATAATTCTATCTATCTGAGTACAACTCTTCCATTGGAATAGCATTACAGCCATGCAAGTTCTGCCCCTGGAAGGAATTTCAGACAGACCAGTACTGTTATATGAATGAAAACAGGAGGTGTTGAAAATTACATGGTATAAAGCTACAACATTTTCTGTGACTTATTAATTCATATATAGTTGCTTTTTCATTACCTCCTGTGCTTACGTAAATAAAAGGAATTGGAACTGGGGTTCAGTACTAAATACTTCTTCAGAGACCTAACTTCAAAGGTGTCAGATTTAGCTTGATCTTGGAATACTAATACTAGCAATAATACATCACAGCAAATTAAGTTTCAGAACCAAGATGGGAACTCAAGTTCCCCACCCTACTTATCAGTTCTCATTCAGTATTGAAAAGTCGACTCCTTCCTCTGATTGGCCCATGATACCAGTCTCTATTGCCCACTTGTTAAATTTTCAAACAAGCGCCTTCATGTTGTCTCCCACGTTGCCCCTCGTGCTTGGAAAGAGCTCCCCATGAACACCTGCAAAGCTATTTCTGTTCTCCTTAAAATCCCTCTTTAAAACTCTTTGCTTTACTGTGATCACTACAAAAAACTTGCCAACAGTGTACTGAGACCACTACCTATCATACTGACCAATATTGTCTCATTGTTTCCTTGTACTCATCCACCTATTGGTGTCTGTTGTATCTGGTATTATAATTATATTGTAAGCTCTTTAGGGCTGGGACCATCTTTTTGTTGTGTTTGTTCAGCACCTAGCACAATGGGGTTTTGGTCCTTGACTAGGGCTCGGAAGTGCTACGTTAATACAAAAAAGAAATAAGAAGATATTTGTTCCACAATCAAAACCTAATCCCTTTGGCCACAGTACATCACTGCCATATCACTGAACTCCTCATTGTACCATTAAACCAGCTGAAAAGTTTGGCTAATAATGTTTATGTCTAGTCTTTTCAGCTGTCAGTCTCAAACCATTTTACAAAAGTGAGTTACTGGAAAAGCATTACTATCCCCATTTTATGGATATCCCAAACAAAGGGATTTGATTATGCTTTTGTTTGAGATCCTCTGTAGCCTAGTTGATAAAACATTGGGTATGTATCATTTTAGATCAGGGTTTTGCTCATAGCTCTGCCACATACTTCCTATGTAACCTTTGACAAGTCACTCAATCTCTCTGTTCTTCTCCGATGCCAGGGGAATAACAGACCCGTGTACATTCCTTGGGACAAAGAAGTAACTTCAGGGAAGGTGGGATTGGTGGTGGTGGTGGTGGGGGGGGGGTGTTGTACAGGAGTTTCCTGGAGTTTCTTTTCATTTTGGGGCCAGTTTGGAACATGGTAATTAAAGTATTTTCTAAAAAAAGAACAGGAGTACTTGTGGCACCTTAGAGACTAACAAATTTATTTGAGCATAAGCTTTTGTGGTCTACAGCCCACTTCTTCAGATGCATAGAATGGAACATATAGTAAGAAGATATATATACATACAGAACATGAAAAGGTGGAAGTAGCCGTATCAACTCTAAGAGGCTAATTAATTAAGATGAGCAATTATCAGCAGGAGGGAAAAAAAACTTTTGTAGTGATAATCAAGATGGCCCATTTCAGACAGTTGACAAAAAGCTGTGAGGATACTTAACATGGGGAAATAGTAGTGTCCAGGAAATGGACCGCTTGTGTGGATTGGTCTAGGCTGAGGTTGATGGTGGGATGGAAATTGTTGAAATCATGGTGGAATTCCAAATAAGCCCTTGAGGAATTCCACCATGATTTCAACAATTTCCATCCCACCATCAACCTCAGCCTAGACCAATCCACACAAGGGTCCATTTCCTGAACACTACTCTGCTAATAAGTGATGGTCACATAAACACCACCCTATACCGGAAGCCTACTGACCACTATACTTACCTACATGCCTCCAGCTTCCATCCAGAACACACCACACGATCCATTGTCTACAGCCAAGCTCTAAGATACAACCACATTTCCCCCAATCCCTCACACAGAGACAAACATCTACAAGATCTCTTAAAACTACAATACCCACCTGCTGAAGTGAAAAAACAGATTGACAGACCCAGAAGAGTACCCAGAAGTCACCTACTACAGGACAGGCCCAACAAAGACAATAACAGAACGCCACTAGCCATCACCTTCAGCCCCCAACTAAAACCTCTCCAGTGCATCATCAAAGATCTACAACCTATCCTGAAAGATGAGCCCTCACTCTCACAGATCTTGGGAGACAGGCCAGTCCTCGCTTACAGACAGCCCCCCAACCTGAAGCAAATACTCACCAGCAACCACACACCATACAACATAAACACTAACCCAGGAACTATCCTTGCAACAAAGCCCGATGCCAACTCTGTCCACATATCTATTCAAGTGACACCATCATAGGACCTAATCACATCAGCCATGCTATCAGGGGCTCTTTCACCTGTACATCTACCAATGTGATATATGCAATCATGTGCCAGCAATGCCCCTCTGCCATGTACATTGGCCAAACCGGACAGTCTCTACACAAAAGAATAAATGGACACAAATCTGACATCAGGAATCATAACATTCAAAAACCAGTAGGAGAACACTTCAACCTCTCTGGTCACTCTGGTCACTCAGTAACAGACTTAAAGGTGGCAATTTTGCAACAGAAAAGCTTCAAAAATAGACTCCAACGAGAAACTGCTGAACTTGAATACACAAACTAGATACCATTAATTTAGGCTTGAATAGAGACTGGGAATGGCTGAGTTATTACACAGATTGAATCTATTTCCTCATGCTAAGTATCCTCACACCTCTTGTCAACTGTCTGAATGGGCCATCTTGATTATCACTACAAAAGTTTTTTTTCTCCTGCTTATAATTGCTCATCTTAATTAATTAGCCTCTTAGAGTTGATATGGCTACTTCCACCTTTTCATGTTCTGTATGTATATATATCTCCTTGCTATATGTTCCATTCTATGCATCTGAAGAAGTGGGCTGTAGCTCACAAAAGCTTATGCTCAAATAAATGTGTTAGTCTCTAAGGTGCCACAAGTACTCCTGTTCTTTTTGCGGATACAGACTAACAGCTGCTACTCTGAAAAGTATTTTCTGTCACCGTCCTTTTGATCTGTTGGCTTCAATGACAGAGAATGGTATGTATTTTCTAATAATGACAATTTCTTAAACTTTTCATTATTCCCACCCTTTCGTTCAGCAGTGTTTATATCTACCTACTTTTCAAGTGTTGTGGTGTGGTGTGGACTAGATGGGGGTTGGACTAGATGACCTCCTGAGGTCCCTTCCAACCCTGATATTCTATGATTCTATGATTCTATGTGTGATGTGATTACCTCTCTAAAGGAGGTATTCTAAAGGAATACAAGAAACATTAGAACCTGCAAACATTTAAAAAGAGAGACTTTTTAAAGTCTTTTTAATCTCAAAAAGTACTTGGCTCAATTTCATCACAGTTTTCATGGTGTGTTCTAGCTGTCAATGAGATGTAGCCCTATACATTTTATAGAATATTTATAAGAAGGATTTTTTTTCATTACTGATTCATTAAAATCCAACATAGATAGATAGATAGTTACTATGGAGTTACTATATAAATCTACCACCTCTACATAGAAAGCCAAACAAACGCACTTGCAGAATTCCAACTGGAACTCTGTTCTGATAGCTACAAAAATAGCTCTCTACCATGTGAGTTAAATGAAGAACTCTGTTAAGTATTAGTTAGAGAAGGCCCCTTATTTTTATTTTTTTTTTTCTAGGCAGCTGCCAAACAATAGAGGGCAACATACTCCCACACACACTGCTCTCACTGAAGGAAAGGATTTATCAGATGAACAAGTGAAGAAACTCCCACACAGATTATTAATAATTCTATTTAAGAAATTGATATTCGTGATAGAAGGATCAGGCACTATAAAAACTGCTAATAACTTTGTTGAATCCCATTTTTTTCTTCAAATTTATCAGGGACATAAATTTTCAAAGAGGTTTATCTATGTGGAAAATGTGAACAGTTAGTAACAAATCATTTTGAGACTACAGGAAGACACAGAAACATTAAGATAAGCTCAACAATTCAAATCCAGGTGAAACCTTAATGATCTGTAACTCATAAGATTTGGTTAATTTTCTTCACCCTTTGCAAAAGCTTTGCTTTTGACAGTAAATCTGGCAATTTTTAGGCCAAATGAATTTTCCAAGCCAAAGTGAAAGGGCTGCTATTATGGAGTTTTAGAATGTAAGCTAGTGAAACCTTAACTATAGAGCAGCTACTGCCTCTCCATACCAATAATAAAACCTTTTAACTATGACATCTATTCTTTGTATATTATATATTGTATATAACGCAATCTTCCCCTTCCCATCTTTTGAAAAGCCTTGAACCAGAACTGATTGCCAGATAACATAAGTGCACTATTTCCTTATTTGTACTATTCAAGCTGATGTGGAGTCAGCTAATGAAGTTGATTCCTAAAGCATTTTAATGCCCCTTAACGTCTGTAAAAATAGACTAGAATTCCTTCTTGGAATTTGTGCATTCAAATAAAATCTCTGCTAAAGAAAAGCCTGCGGATATTCTTATACACTGAGTGATGAGGTTAATACGATGTTGTGAAATTGGGACTTCTCTCCAAGAAACACACGCTAAAAGACAATTTCCCTCTACCCAAAAACAAAATAAATCGCTGAAACAAAGAGAAATGTCATTTCAGTGCAACTCCCAAGAATTCTAAGTCAAGAACAGCTGTGAAAATTGAAATGCAGGTGCTGAGTTCAAGAAAAAACAAGAATCCTTTGGGGCTGGGGCTATGTTGTAGGGCTTGTCTACATGGCCCTATAGTTCGGACTAAAAGAGTGTGAATTGCAATGCGCAACAAAGTGCTGCACGGTAACTCCCCCATATGGATGCTGCTAGCACAAACTAAAAGGTACCTAGTTCGCGTCGCCTACAGGACTATGTTAATGCAAACAAGGTACCTTTCTGTTTGCGCTAGCAGCAGACACACCGGGGAGTTACTGTGCAGCACTTCAATGTGCACTGCAATTCACACCCCCTTAGTCTGTACTACAAGGCCATGTAGACAAGCACTTCAGTTCTTGTCTCTGACACAGGTCCCCTGGGTGACCTTGGGCAAATCACGTGGGGCCAGATAATTAAATGTTCATCATCACCCACAACTGGAGCCAGATTTTAAGAAGAGCTCAGCAGCGCTTATGGCCACTTTTCCAGAGAGCAACACCCACCCTGCCCTTTTTTGAAAATCTGGTGATTTATCTGAGTGCTTAAATGGAAGCTGAGCAATTTTTGAAAGTCTAGCCATTAATTCCTCTGTGCCTTAGTGTCCTAGCTGTAATTCCTTTCCCCTGCCCTTTTTGTGTCTTGTTCATTTAGTTTATTATCTCCAGGGGGGATGAGTTCTCCCTTATTATGTATTTATAGCACCTGACACAAGGGGGCACCAATCCATAATTTAATACCAAAATACAAACAACAATATGGGATTCATTAGTAAGATAATGTAGCATTAACAGCTGTATTTGAAAATTAAAACAAACAGCTTGAAAACAGAGATTCTGCCAGGAAAACAATACATCTGTTCAAAAATCACACTAGGTATATTTAAAATGTAGATTACACCTTAAAGTACCTTTATCCTGAATATCAATCAAGCTTCATACGTGCTGGTAGTTGCCATCTTCTAATATACACATCAGTATAAATATATCAGGATTTTGGGATAAGTACATTAGGATCGCCATACATACCCAAAGATTAATCTCTGTGTTAGACCTCAGGGGCACTCTATGGCCTGCCTCTGAGTCATGTATATGTGCTTGAATCTAGAATGGACTGTGGGCTGCTCCAGAACTTAATCACAAGCTCCATTGCGTATTAGATCTTACATAAGGTAACAGAGAACTAGCAACCATTATCTGGAACATCAGAAATCACAGTAGGATGAATGATACAGTTGTCTGAAGTACACACCGATTACTCTGCAGCATTAAGACAGAATGAGATTTCAGTGACTAAATTGCTGCTCTTTCAGTGAGGGGGTAAAATTAACATAATTTAATCTTAAAACAAACAGTTCATATAATTAAATCCATGAATCAAATTACTTCCTTAAACTTTTAAATCCTGGGGACACTGAAGGCCGGCAATGCCCATGCTCTATGGAAAGTTATTCAGTCTGGTTTGGATTTCAACATAGTCTATTTACACAGAATATATATTCACAATTCGTATATCTTCAGCACATCTGCACCTTTTAATTTGCTTGCATGTCTGTGAAAAGCTCTCTCTTGCCAGTCTTGTAAAATATGACAGCCTGACATTTTCTTTAATTACAAATCCTGATGTGTTTAATAGCACAAAATTGGCCTCCAACTTGACAACTCTCTCTTTTAAAATCAATGGTTAGACTCTAGGGCACCAGCTTGGTCATCAAGATCAATATTAGAAAAAATACAGCCTGTCAAGACCTCTTGGCCTTTTATTGATTCAAATAGGGAACTGCTAGCAGATTGAATAATGATATTACAGCTCTGGCCCAACAAACAGAGTTCTATTTCATTGATTTCAGTATAGGCAGACAAATAACACAAGTATAGTCCAGTTACCCTAGACACGGTAGCAAAAGCTGGTTGAGAGTGTCCAAGGGAAAAGAAAAAGACCATGAAATTTTATTCATGTTTGGAAGATTATAAGATGCTCAGCATGAAAACTGCCAAATGAAGAATTGCACTTCCATTTCTTCCAAAAAACGATTTACACCTCATTTGCTAACCAGCGCAGAGAGAATGTATGTGTTTGCGATTTTCTTTCCCACCCCTGAAAGACCGTGAGTGTTTATTTGTTAAACACACAGCTGCTTTAAAGGATCGCTTCTTTCCTGTGAAACCCAATCTATGCTGGGAAACCCTCCCTCCTCCTAAGGCTGAGGCGCCAGGAATAGCTGTGGGAAGGGAAGTTCCTGGCAGCACAGCTTCAGTGAAGCCATATTTACAGGGAACTGGTGGAAGCAGGGCCTCCACACTAATGACTCTCTTAGGGTATTAGAGAGACAAGGTGGGTGAGGTAATATCTTTTATTGGATCAAAGTCTGTTGGTGAGAGAGACAAGCTTTTGAGCCACACAGAGCTCTTCTTCAGGTGTATGGCTCAAAAGCTTGTCTCTTTCACCAACAGAAGTTGGTCCATTAAAAGATATTACTTCACCCACCTTGTTTCTCTAATATCCTGGGACTGACATGGCTACAACTACACTCTCTTAGGGCATGTCTACTCTGCAATTAAAAACCCGCAGCTGACCTGTACTAGCTGACTTGGACTCAGGCTGCAGGGCTCAGGGGTCAGTCTGGGGTGAGACTGTAGCCCGAGCTCTGGGACCCTCCCACCTTGCAGGGTCCTAAAGCCCAGGTTCCAGCCTGAGTCTGTAAGTCTACACTACAAACAGCTCCACTGCCTGAGCTCCACAAGCCAGAGTAGCTGGCACAGGCCAGCCATGGGTGTCTAATTGCAGTGTAGACATACCCGTAGGGGCAACATATGCTCTGCTTCTTCCACAAACCCCACTTTTGTGATTGAAACTCTCTCCATACTGGCCCCTTCTGTGGGTTTTGTGGTGGGACAGCCATCTGGCCCTGAGCAATAGTTTTATGCAGAGATATATAACAGGTTTTGCAGTTCAAGACATTGTCCAAAGTTTTTGAATGATCAGAGAATTAGGGGATAAACCAACTGTACAGTAGGCTTAAGGTATAAAATGAACTTAGCAAACTCTCTTACAAAGCCTCCTCATAGAACTGGAAATGTCAAGTACTGTCCAGACACTATAGGCTTAAGCAAATAAAGCCCTGTCATTTCAATCCATCCCTGGGAAATTTCAACTACAACCTTTAGCTATTTGTAAATAACTAAAGGGTTTATGGAACCTGGGAAAGTTTGAGTTTTTCAATACTTTTAGGACTTGAAAATAAAAGTTTTCCCGTAGGAGAGATTATTGTACTTTAAACAGATCATATGCCCATTATACAAATTAAAAAGGAATTGGCTAATGCCAGGTAACAGTGGCTCATTTAAAAAAATATTAACTTTGTTCCCTGCGGAAAAAAATATATACTCAAGCATCACTCCTTTTCCCTGGTCTTGTTGCCCTAAATCTTTTCCTTTTTCCCTTTGGTACTGAGATGAATGGCACTTTAAGAGACTGGATGTCACAGTTCTGGGCAACTGCACCCCTATTCGCCCTCTGTGGTCCACCAATGGCACCCATTTTAGGCTTCTGGCTCCCAGCCGTCACTTCTCTTGGGTGGAGACCCCTATCTCACTCCCTCCTGACTGGGGATTTTAAGGCTACACTGTTCACCGCCTTGCACTGTGATAGCTCAAACAGGCAAGACTGCCTGAGAGGCCAGCACTTGTTCTGTGCTTTCTTTTTGAGGGCTCTGACCAGTGTATTTCCCACAGTTATAAACTGCCACACAGCTTCGTCTAAGCAACCACTTTTATTCTCAAGGTAAAATCATTACACAGAAAACATTAAACATTTAAAGAATCTAGCATGCTTACCAGAGGTCACAACCAACTCCAGCCTAGTGCTCTGGTAGGTTTTAGTCCTGCAAAACACAATGCTAGGTTTTTCCCCTGCTTATAATTTCATCTGTTTTAGATCCAGAACCAGAACAGATAGTGGGCAGATTAGCCATTTCTTTATATAACTCAGGCCTTTCATCTTGGCCTTCTGTAACAAATGATCAGCAGACAATGACCCTCTCTTCAGGGATTAGCTTCAAAAGACTGGGTTTTTCCAATACCAGAGTTTGGAAATTTGCAATAATCTCTCCCTAAGGATTCCCCAGGAAATCCACTTAACACTTATAATCTCAAAAGTCCATACTTGTCTGGCACATTTTCAGTACAGTCTTTTGAACTCCCAGGTTTTACATCTGTTACATCTGCCCTCTAGTGAGGTTACATACAATCCCAGCCCACAATAATGCATAAACTTAATACCCTAAGGTCTTTCAAGGATGTTGCAGGAATTGCCATATGTGTCACACTGGATATATTTTGTTAATATTTTGAGTTGATGAGCATGTGCAATGCTGTAATTTAGCAGTTATCATTGAGACTAGAAATATAAATTTGACTATGAAATACTGGAAAATTGTTGTATTTAGTGAGGAGATGTTGCAACACAGGAAAAAATTCTGTGGCAACAGGGATATGGAAAGGAGAGGAGAACAAGGCCCAGAAATTTCCTTGTCTTTTCCAAGAGACAAAATCCTTCAGGTTCAGTAATTGATTCTATTCAGTAGAGCTTGCTTTTTTAAAATAAATTCCCACTGATTCCTCACCATTGACATTGAAGGATTAAGGGGTATAAATCCAACTAATTAAATCTCCTCCCCTCCATTATTTGTTTAAGCAAACAGAAAACAGTTATGGGAGATGGCTTTCTTTTCTCTCTTCTCTCCTAGTGGCAAGCAAAATAGAGAGAGCAGCATAGGGTGGGGTGGGAAGGGAAGGAGAGAGCCTGGTAGCATCCCGCTCCTTCACTGCAACATTGTCAACTGAAGACAGTGGAGTGAGATGCTGGTGGGCCTCTCCAAGCTCTAAGCAAGCTCCTCCCTCCACTGGAATTACAGAGCAGGACTGAGATTGGAGAATTCCCACAGGCTGCCTTTACAGTCCTTTTAGGGGGAAGAATTAAGATAGCCCCAGAGCCTGAGTGCAGAAGTAGCCTCTGTGTGGAACTCGACCCTCTCCTCTAGAGTACCCTGTATTTAAGGGCCCATGGAACTGCATGACTCTGATTATCCTGTGATGCCATTTTACTATGATGCTGATGAGATATGGTAATATGTACTTGAATTACAGATACACATTGTGTCATCTTTCCTGTACTCAGCTGTACTATTGGTGGCTGTTTTGACACCTTACTGTTTTATTTGTTCAATAAAACCAACACATTTACTAGAACTCAGAGCTTCCAAGACTCACTCCTTCATGAAGAGCAATTTGTATTTCTTTACTTAGTAAGCCAACTTTATGATATCTGACATAGCTTGTGCTTTTCTAATCAACTGCTTTGCTTAACGAAGTAGCAAATAACAATATGACCTTCCTTCTACCCTTTTAACGAACACAGGTTGTCATGCTCCCAGCTCCCAAATCTAGCAATTGCAGCTCCTAGATGGACACAATAGTGTAGGATCAATTAGCACCTCTCTTGGTCCCTTCCCATCTGTTAGAGCTGACTGTACTCTTCAGGGCTTCATCTATCTCACTCTCCACTCTGTGGCCTCCATCACAATTTAAAAATGCATTATTTGTAGTGTGGAAGACTCCTAGAGGCCCCAGTCAGTGATCAAGAAATGCGAACATGTGATGAAAGGCTGCCAACTCATATTTTCCTTTATTCAAAATGGCCACCAATCTCCTATTACTGTCATTGAGGCAGAAGCCAGAAAGATGACTGCCATGTCCTTACAGCCTGTCTATATGGAAGTGAGGTTGCCCTTCACAAAGTTGGCTACAATGGTTTTCAGTGAGATTGAAGCCAGGCCTATAGGCAAAATGGCTGCCACTCTATAGTTCGGGGGGGGGGGGGGGGGGACAGGACACAGGGACTGTGAGGAGTAGCAGAGACACTGTGGAAGGTGAATGGGGAAAAAGAATGGGAACTGGAGGCAGATTTAGGTGTTGCAGGGGAAAAGGGTGCAGGAGGGAGGCAAAGGACAGTGATGGGAGTGGGAGCTAGAAAGGACAGAATGAGAGCTTCCCCAGCTGGGGGTGAGCAGTGGGTAAGGGAAGTTGTCTCCAAGCAACCAGTATTGCCAACTCTCACAAACTGATCACAAGTCATGGGATTTTGGCATCTGCTGGAAGAGCTGTCGTGGTGATGAGAGAAGCTCCTCCAATCCCATGATTTTCAGGGCTGGGCAGAGCTCTGTGTGAGAACCTGGGGCCTAAGGACACAGACTTGCCCTGCCACTGAGTCCTGCCTTCAGGTATGTACCTTAACAGAGAAATGGCAGCAGGAGGCAGATAAGTGTTGCTGCTGCATCAAGACAGTAGCAGCAAATGTATGGCAGTTCCCCTATGATAGGGGTGAGGAGAAGAAATGTGGAGTCTCCATCTGAGCAGCCTGGGAGAGTCGTGCATGTCTGTGGACATTAAAGGTTCACTTTTCAACCTGAAATTTTCACACACAATGAAAGTGGAAAAGAGGGGAGTTTAGAAAGATTAAAAATCATGGTTTCTTGGGCTCATCTCTTGATTTTGAGGGGTTCTGAGTCATGATTTTTGATCTCTTGAGGTTGGCAATACTATGCTAGGTACTGTACAATCAAATACAATGCAGACAGTCCCTGCGCCAGAAATCTCAGTCAGCAAAGGATAAAATGCTTCTAAGACCCGGTCCCCTCCTCCTCTCTGCTTTTAGACCTATGGACAAGGCACTAGACACCCCATTCTGCTCCTGGCTCAACAATGCTCCAAAATTCATCCCTAGCTTCTTAATTCTCATTGCCCCTCCCCTCCCCACCCTGCATTTTTCTAAGAGGCTGTCGTGTGCATTTTGATCCATTTCTCAGATTTACCTCCCTTTCTCTGGCTCTCTCGTCTATGAGTTGTCTCTTTTCTTTGCTCCCAGCCAACTTGCCTGTTCCTCAGGACCAATTATTTCTTTTTTGACCCAGGTGTCTGCATCTAATTCGACTTTATGTTACTTTCTTCTCCAGCACTCTTCAATATAAATCTCCCTTAATCTCATCCTTAAAATGTTCCAGATTTCCTTTCCCTCTAGTGCTACTCTCCTACAAGTGACAGAAGACAGCAAATTAGTCACGGATTTGCAATGAGATGTTTCAGAAATGAAGATTTCAACTCAATATCAGAGAAATATAGACACGATGAAGGGAGTTCTGAAAAGAGCAACACAAGTGATTAAGGATTGAAGGGACAGACTTGGGAAGAAAACTTTTTGAAAATGTTTTAAGTCTCATTCACTGACGTAAGGCTGTTGACTTTATTACTCTGGACCTACACCAATGTAAATGAGCATAAAATGAGGCCCGCTAAATGATAACTATGGGGTTAGGGGCATGATAATCATCTAAAAATACTCAAAGGGCATAGATACTCAAGGGATAATTACGGTAAGTTATTTAGTGTTATACAAGATAGTATAAAAAGAGAGTAATAGGATTAAATTAAGAAAAGTAAAATGTAGGTTGAATATTATGGAACAAATCTTCCCAAGTATGAACTCTATTACGTTATGGAATAATCAGTCTTCCATGGGAAGTGAAGGAAGATCTGTCTCTTGAGATATTTAAAACTTTGCTAGACACAGCTCTACAATATAAAGAATTTTCCTACAGTGACAGGTCAATCAGTTAAATGGCCTACTAGTAAAATATCCAGCAGTTTGGTCTAGCAAAACAAGCATGGAACTTCGACTTTTTCTACACTAGGAAAATGGGGTAGTGAATGCGTTAACAGGGTTTTAAACTTCCACTTAGCATCTCTTTTAGACAAAGGCAGTGGTTTTAAAAACATTTTAGCCAGTCAAGATCAACCTTAGAACTCCATAACCAGCTAACACATCTTTAAACACTATTGTCTTTGTCTACACTAGGTGCTAATTGAGGTTTAAAATAGTTAATTAACACATATTAGCTAATATGGTTGCTTAACATACCTCATTTTCGTAGTCTAGAAAAGGGGTCAGGTTCTCCACTGACTTACACCACATATTATTTACACGTGTACAAAGGACCACCAGTCTGATTTGATAGTGTATTACAACCAGTTCTCAAGATTTTGCACTAGGAATGCAGTTCTGAATCAGTCTCCTAAATTCAAATGCTACTGATATGTGCAGCTTTTCCCCAGGGCTCACTTCCATCAGCTAACACATGTCAAAACACAACTTGCCCTGTCTATACTACAGTTTTAAAACATGTCTGTTAAAACATTTTAGGTAACAAATTTTAAAAACACACCGTTTACTCTAGGCTTTTATTTATTTCAGTTTCCTCATATCAAAAATAGAGAACACCTATGCCAGAGGGGTGCTGTAAATGATTAGATAAATTGGTTAGCTTTTCTATAGTGTTTTAAATCTTCAGGTGCTGTACAAATATTAAGCATTTATTATTACTTAGCTAATAGGTCTATGCATCTCTAATGTCTATAATCTTACACTGGCTCTACCGCCGCAGTAGTGTCTGCTGATACTTAATTCCATTTCCTTTCCATGTCCAGCATCATTTTACCTGCCACATTGCATCTTAGTAGCTCCTTCTTACCACCATTCCCTTGCAAAGTCTTAGAGGGGGAAAAAGCATTGAGTAGATCTTGAAAGACAAAGAATGGGTTCAATATGAGATCTTTAATAAATGATGATCACGCCGGTCTGCCATTACTTAAAATCTGTTCCTAACGTTCCAATTGACAAACTGGGGGTCAAAATTAGGGTTGTGCGAAATTCAAAAGGTTTATTTTAGGGTATTTCAAATAAAAATATTGGGTGTTAAATTCTGGATTTTACACCTCCTCAAATTTTGCTATGTGAAATGTCAACAAAATGTATAATTCTTCTCATAATATCACAGAAAATATGACCTTCTATAGCTTTCAGTAGAAATGCATACTCCCTTGAAAATGGATGTTTTGCATTTTGTCATCAATATTTTGTCCCCCCTCTAGTTTGAATGAAGAATGCTCCATAATACTAGGCTAGAGACGATGTTTAAAGGATAGTAATTGCCTTAACATTAACAATAGCATTTATGCTGTTTGCACAATCACAGCCCAATTCAGAACATATGTATTGCCATTTATTTCCATTCTCTCTTCTCACCTGCCTTTTTCTTAGTATGAATAAATCATTAGAACAGATGGGAGAGGATTATCAATAAAAGGCGTTGTTAGCCTCAGTGTAAATCCACTATACTCAGTCAAAATGCATTGCTTAGCCACCTGCTCATATTTTACGCTCAAAACAACCCTTTCCTGCCTTAGGAAAGCATCTTGTTAGAATTGCTAAGTAAATTATTTTAAAAATTAGCCAAAGAGAAGAGTTTGGAGACTGTTTACTTGTTCTTGGACAAACATATTTTCAGTTCAATCATTAATTACCACTTTAATGCTCAAGTGACATTGTTCTTTTGTCTGCAGAGAAATAGACTACACATATATACACATAATAAATTAAAGAAAACAACAGTATATATTATTATTTTACATTTTGTGCTGGGGGAACAGGGTACAACTTACTCTCTGAGGCAGTCTATTCTTGCAAATAGAGTAGTATTAAAATGTGGTAAAGCTATTTATCAAATATCTTACAGTGACAGGATTACTTATCAACTGCAGATGGTCTGGGCTTGTAGTTTTATGATAGTTTAAAATCCTTTCAGATCAACAAAATGCATGACTGTACTTGAATATTTCCTGCAAGCCTTTACTCATGCAAGTAGTCCTATTAGTGTAATAAAACTATTCATAGAAGTAAGGATTATGCAAGCTTGGACCCCACATTTTCTCAGTATAAGTCATATATCCCCCTGCAATGACACACAAAAGATTTTCAATATGCACCCTGAAGTACTTAAGCGTTTAAAGGGACAATATCAATGTGAAATACAATTTTTAAAAAAATGTCTTTACTTGTATTACTATTGTTGTTAGATTTATTTTTCATCCTTTGTGCTGTTTGCTTAAGCATTTATCTCAGACTGGACTATGAGACGAGGCTCGTCAGTTGCATTTTGGTTAGCAATCAGTTTTATCTTTCTGTCTAGGTCCTTATAAGACCATAAGAACATAAGAATGGCCATACTGGGTCAGACCAAAGGTCCATGTAGCCCAGTATCCTATCTTCTGACAGTGGGCAATGCCACCACCACTACAATAATAACTGAGCACCCCACAAACATCTGAGAGTTTGTTTTCACAACACTGCTGTGAAGTAGGGATGTATCACTGTCCCCATTTTATACTGCATGCACACTTGCACAATAATTCAGTGTTTGAAGTTTCGATGTTGCAAACAAATGTTTAAGCAAAAATCTTGTGGTGGAAACACAAATTACTTCTAAATCCATTGCCTTCTTTTGGCTAAAAGAAAAGAAGTGGTTTTCTTTTCCCCAATCTGTATTTTTCAAATATTTAATTCATGAACTCCGTAACCAAACTTTAACCAGGATTTATGCAATTAAAATATATTTTAAAAAAATAATAAAATATCATTCTGGTAAATTAAAAATGTTTTAATGGAACTTTATAAAACCCTTCAAAGTCAATTTAGTAATGATCAAAGTGAGAGATTTGACAGACCTGGAGCCTCAAATGGCAAAAATCCTAAGTAGCATGTTTCATTACTCATAAAACAAAGTATAATATATCCATTGGCCCCACTGTCCTGGGCTCTACTATCTGAAATTACACTGATGTATATTTTGAGCCAAAAACATACAATGAGGAAGTCAATTATCTCACAGTAGACCAAATAACAATGGGGACTATTTGTGACCAGAACATACCATAAAAGTGAAGAGCTGTATTAATAGGTTAAATGGCTAGTTGTTTTGTTATTACAGTAATAGACATATCTCCAATGTGATGTAATGCAGAGTAAATCCCAACTGAGTGTTTCAAAAGGCTTCTTTGCAGATTCATAGATTTTAAAGCAAGAAGGGACCATTAGATCATCTTATCTGACCACCTGCATAACTCAAGTCACATACTTTTATCCAGTTATTCCTGGCTTGACCCCAATAATTTGTGTTTCACTAAAGCATATCTTCCAGAAAGGCATCCACTGTCAAGCTAAAGACTTTAAGAGATGAACAGTCCACCGTCCACCACCTCCCTTGGTAGTTTGTTCCAATGACTAATCAGCCTCACTGTTAACAATTTGTTCCCTATTTCTAATTTGAATTTGTATGACTTCAATTTCCAGCCATTGGTTCTTATTATGCCTTCCTCCGCTAAATTAAACAGCCCTTTAGTACCCAGTATTTTCTTCCCGCGAAGGTACTATTCTAAGAGGAGTTGAGAAATTTACTTGGTTAAGTTGCACCAAGAGTTTTCTAATACACTGTAAATATGTTTTAATGATAATATAATCTTCCACAAAATGCTTATGAGTATCAAACAATTACTTACAGCTACTGAATCAACTAATTGCGCATAATCATTTGGCTCATTTCCTTATATATTAGTGACAGTGTTTTCAGCAGGAGTGTAAAAAGAAAAGACATTTCATCTGTTTGTTTATTTTAACCATTCAGGTATTCATCTCTGCAGTGCAATATCGGTGAGGGAGAGCACACACATTAAAATGAAAAAGTGAGAGAGAGACAAAAAAAATGGCAGAGTTTGCGATCACCTTTAACACAATATTTTAACGTTCAAAAGGTGTGGATGAACTGAAACTGGTCTAATAAATAGGCATCCATACCACAAAATCTTGTATTTGGCACCATTTTGGGCAGCATTAGCAAGGGAACCATAGGGCAATTTATGTGCTAAAGTTAGGTGTTGCTTAAGTGTTTTGCTGGATCAGGGCGTTAAAGCCATGAACATGTTTTGAGTTAAATGTGTGACATAACTAATTTTATTTCAAATGCCTGTTTTCACACAGAAAAGGACCAAACCATATTAATATTGAAAAGGGATACAATCAACTTGAAAAACATCACACACCTGTCTGGGAAAACAAAGTTACCTCCTAGTGTTTTCAAGTCACACCTAAAATTTCTATAGTTGAAATAAGTTAGTAAAATAATTATCTATTTAAAAAAACGTTTCTTTTGGGCATTTGACAGCACTTTATGTATTGTCTGTGACTACCTGATTTATAGTTGCATTTCCTGTCTTGGAGACATCATTGTCATACACTGCTCCAAGGAGGGGAGAGCTTATATACATGCTCTCCTTCATGCCCTACGGAAAAGTGTTTCTACTATAACACTGTAGCAGAGATGCATCTCTTTTAAGATTTTGGGGCCAAGAGAATGCCCCCTTTTTCTGATGACCCCTGAATGGTGCTGGAGAGCCATAGAAGGTGTGGACAGCTGGGGAACCTGCTCCCCTTTTTTATTCCTCATACCTCTACATGTCCCAGGGAATCAATGGGAGCATAGGAGTGGCTGGGAGTCCCCTCACTTTCTAGCCCTACATGGAGCTCAGGAGTAGAGCTTGATGGGAAATGGTCTTCCCATCCCAAGTTAGGATGACAAGTCAAAAATCTTGTAAACTTTTTTGTGAACTAATAATCTGGAAAAAAAAATGGTTTGGGTCCATCAAAATATTTCATTTTTTATAATTTCAAAATGTCTCATTTCATTTTCAATCTTTCACATTTTACCATAATTAGCTTAAATTTCAAAACTAAATGTTGTTTTGAACTGAAGAACTGAATTTCTGGGCTTGAAAATGTCCAAACAGGGCAGTTCAACAATTTAAAAAAAAACACTTTTTTTTTTCAAACAAGAAATTCATCAAAACCAACCCTCTCTAGCAAATAGTTTCAGTTTTGACAAATCCGCATTTTCAATGAAAAAAAAACGTTTAATAAAAAAATTCCTGAGCAGCCCTGAATAAATGAATAAAACCTGGGATCAGGAAGGCCTATTTTTCTCTCTCACAGAATCTGCCTGGGGCTAGTGGACTATATGAACCTATGAGACGAGAAACACCCCCCCCCCCCCAAAAAAAAAATCTAGGCAGGAGGTTAGAGAGGAGCAGGAGCAACAGGACAGGCAGTTTCTTCACTCTCTGGGCTTTCTCTTTAGGTCGCAGAGAGGGCGTTAGAAGTTGGAAGGCCTATGGTGCTACTGCAGAGTCCAGCAGGCAGGTAGGAGAGCACAGAGGTGGGGGAAGTAGCCTGTTCTAAGCACATCTGGTGGAGTTTCCACTGGGTTTGCCAATCCCTCTTGCTGAAAAGACTCTTTCTGAAAAGATGAGCCATCAAGTCCAGAGCAGAAAAAAACTTTATTTAAACTCTTTTACAAATGGAATGCTTACAAAGATTTCAGTGTGTGCTGTCCAAAGGGTGTTCCTCTATCAGATACCTGAATCATTAGAAGTTAATGTTAAAAAATAAAAATGCTAAATTAACAGTGTCCCATTAAGTGTGTTGAATCATGTAAGGCTGCTACTACGTTTTCTCTGTTGTAATGTTCAAAGTTTTCCTAGCAGGTTTGTGAGCTCTGACTGTAGCTAATTATATGCCAGTAGCTTTAAGTCTACATTTGATGGGAATGCATGAAATTACCTGCTATAATGTGTGCTTTCATGTGTATCTGAATGCTGAGATGTGTCAAAAACACTGATTTGTGGTTATCATACACACTGATTTATGATCATCAGTTTCTAATAAGCAGAGGTCACACCTCTTTCTATCTTCCTTTAAAAGCATTTGCCTACCTTATGTGGGGAAAGTTTTATTCAATGAGTTGCCTGAGTGATATAAGAAGATCCAAAAAGCTATAGGTATCTGCCTTAGTGGATGTTTCAGCGAATTGCTTTCCTGATATAGCTTAGTTAGGATTTATCAGCTTTGATGAAGAGGTAGATTTTGAGAGAGTACAAGAGAGTTCAGGGGCATTTTTGTTTATTAGTAATTGCTTTGAAAAACTAATTTGGAATATATTTACAGGTTTTATCTCTGAATTGTAGAGTACTCCAGTGTACCACAATGCCCCAAAGACGTGTGCCTGGGAATTAACGTGAGTATGATTGTTCATGAAATAAAGTTATCCAACAAGTCAAATGAGGTCTATTAAGTTAACATATAACTTCAGGAGACATGCCAATGAAACACTGGATGTTGGTAAAGAAGGCTGGGTGGAGGAAGGATCAGATTTTAATTTGATTTTGCAAAGCCATACTCAGATTTTTTTTAAACCAAACCCAAGGGTACATCAGATCCAGATTTCATGTTATCTGAACCTTTAGGATTCAAAGGGGAGAAGGGGGAAAGGAAGAGATCTGCATGGATAAGGGAAATAATGATTCTACTGAAGATACAAGGTCAGCAGACTGTCTCAGTCTGAAATACCGGCATGGTCTTAATGATCTAAAATCAGTATAGTCACATGCTAGGTGGAGAACAACTGGATTTTTATGACTTTAGGCTGCCCCTATCACTCCAAACCTCAAAGTTTAAAGGAACAAGGGATACTGTGATGACAGGAATGCATTTGATTTCTGAGTCAGCCAGGTAGTGCCACAACCTATAATTTCCAATGGAAATTATGGTTTGTGGCTACAGTGGAAATATTGACTATGACTGAACCTTTCAATAACAGGCAATATTCCCATTACAGGGTAGTTGTGTCCTGTGTCCTTCAGGCAGAGATTGGCATTGCTGCAATATGGAGGCATAATCATCACTAAGAAATGTTTCTTTGCCCTCTCAGTGCAGCCCAGATACTCTATATGTATACTGGATAACCACACCATGCACAGAAAACAGTATTTATAATTTATGAGGAGCTAATGAAGAATAATCTAAATGGAAAGGCAGTAGCATAGAGATCAATGATTAGGAGTCAGGAAGTCCTGAGTTCTAACTTTGTTCCTTCCGTGATCTGTGTGTCCTTGAGAAAGTTACTTCCGCCTCCCCAGCTATAAAATGAGGCTAATACTTCCTCACTGAGGGATTGTGAAGATTAATCTTTGCATAGTGCCTTGAACATATAAAGTATTATGCAAGAAGGGTTTCTTCAGGTATGTAAGAAGGGTTTCTTCAGGTATGTTAGCAACAAGAACAAAGTCAAGGAGTGTGGGCCCCTTACTGAATGAGGGAGGCAACCTAGTGACCGAGGATGTGGAAAAAGCTAATGTACTCAATGCTTTTTTTGCCTCTGTCTTCACGAACAAGATCAGATCCCAGACTGCTGCACTGGGCAGCACAGTATGGGGAGAAGGTGACCAGCCCTCTGTGGAGAAAGAAGTGGTTCGGGACTATTTAGAAAAACTGGACGAGCACAAGTCCATGGGGCCGGATGCGCTGCATCCGAGGGTGCTAAAGGAGTTGGCGGATGTGATTGCAGAGCCATTGGCCATTATCTTTGAAAACTCATGGCGATCGGGGGAGGTCCCGGATGACTGGAAAAAGGCTAATGTAGTGCCCATCTTTAAAAAAGGGAAGAAGGAGGATCCGGGGAACTACAGGCCAGTCAGCCTCACCTCAGTCCCTGGAAAAATCATGGAGCAGGTCCTCAAGGAATCAATTCTGAAGCACTTAGAGGAGAGGAAAGTGATCAGGAACAGTCAGCATGGATTCACCAAGGGCAAGTCATGCCTGACTAACCTAATTGCCTTCTATGAGGAGATAACTGGGTCTGTGGATGAGGGGAAAGCAGTGGATGTGTTATTCCTTGACTTTAGCAAAGCTTTTGATAGTCTCCCACAGTATTCTTGCCGGCAAGTTAAAGAAGTATGGGCTGGATGAATGGACTATAAGGTGGATAGAAAGCTGGCTAGATCGTCGGGCTCAACGGGTAGTGTTCAACGGCTCCATGTCTAGTTGGCAGCTGGTTTCAAGTGGAGTGCCCCAAGGGTCGGTCCTGGGGCCGGTTTTGTTCAATATCTTCATTAATGATCTGGAGGATGGCATGGACTGCACTCTCAGCAAATTTGCAGATGACACTAAACTGGGAGGAGTTGTAGATACGCTGGAGGGTAGGGATAGGATACAGAGGGACCTAGACAAATTAGAGGATTGGGCCAAAAGAAACCTGATGAGGTTCAACAAGGACAAGTGCACAGTCCTGCACTTAGGACGGAAGAATCCCATGCACTGTTACAGACTAGGGACCGAGTGGCTAGGCAGCAGTTCTGCAGAAAAGTGTTAACACAGCAACACCCCCCCCCCTCCTTTTTCTCTCTCTCAATTTTGGCCAGGCCGCTCTTTTACTCCACAGCGAGCCTTGTGCAAGGAAAGGGGCCTGCAATAGGCTGCACGACCTTATTAGGACACAGTGCTTGTTACAGGAAATTTCTGTGAATGATTTCCACAGTGTCCACTGCAGAAGCTGTTTCTGTAGTTTCCGTATGGTAGTGTTCATCCTAATATGGAAAAACAGTTTGGACACTAACAAGCCAATCAACGTTTGCCACACTTGCCTTGTACACTATATACTTACACGTTCCTATACAATAATCAGAGGTGTCCCGAATTTACTCAACGCTACTACCAGTCCAGGTCTGATCAACCAGGGCTTGACCCTCCCGCTCCCGAATCTAGCCTGAGCGTGTGTCGTATTGCCGGCTCGAATTCACTATGCATATGCTCTCCTATCTGGCTGTCATTTGCATGGTCGTAAGTAACTAGTTAGAAGAAAACTGTCTGTTTGTTCTTAATGTGGCTTATCTCCCTCTATTGTGTTTGTTTAAGTTAGTTAAAAGGGGTTCTGTTTTGTTATCTGCTTCCTTACCCTTATCTTGTTTGTTAAGATCTATTTACATAGTATTGTAGTTATTTGATAAGAAGTCATTTAGTAATTGTTATATTTACCAATCTATAATAAAATTAAGTTGTATCCAGTTCCCCTCTTCTTGGGTCATTCCACTCAGTCCTTCNATTCGACATTGGTGAGGCCTCACCTGGAGTACTGTGTCCAGTTTTGGGCCCCACACTACAAGAAGGATGTGGAAAAATTGGAAAGAGTCCAGCGGAGGGCAACAAAAATGATTAGGGGGCTGGAGCACATGAGTTATGAGGAGAGGCTGAGGGAACTGGGATTGTTTAGTCTGCAGAAGAGAAGAATGAGGGGGGATTTGATAGCTGCTTTCAACTACCTGAAAGGGGGTTCCAAAGAGGATGGATCTAGACTGTTCTCAGTGGTAGCAGATGACAGAACAAGGAGTAACGGTCTCAAGTTGCAGTGGGGGAGGTTTAGATTGGATATTAGGAAAAACTTTTTCACTAGGAGGGCGGTGAAGCACTGGAATGGGTTACCTAGGGAGGTGGTGGAATCTCCTTCCTTAGAGGTTTTTAAGGTCAGGCTTGACAAAGCCCTGGCTGGGATGATTTAGTTGGGATTAGGTCCTGTTTTGAGCAGAGGGTTGGACTAGATGACCTCCTGAGGTCCCTTCCAACCCTGATATTCTATGATTCTATGATAAGTGTGAAGTATCATTATTATCTAATCCAAACACATCTGTAATTTAAAGTGGCCATAGAATATTTATCTTTATTTTGCTGCTTCACTGTAGCAAACCATAAACCAGGTTTATCTGTGAGCAGCACATGCCCTGTGGTGAATTCAAAGATCAAAACAGATCATTTCCAGTAATGATAAGCCAATACCTTTCCTCCTCCCCAAAAAATACTATTTGGCACAGTCTCAAGTTGCATTGTACAAGGGAGATTTCTTCAGTTATACCAGTATAATTATACCAGCATAGTTATACCACTATTTACTTCATAATGTGGACTTTCTGGAATAAGAGTGGCATTTTTTAGCTTAGTTTAAACTGCTTCCAAAGCAATATGAACTAAACGAGAAAAAAAGGCACTCTTATACTGGAATGAATATCCACATGGGGAGTTACATCGGTATAACTATAGCACATTAAATTCATACCCTACCTTATATCAGTTGAACTTCTCCATGTAGACAAGCTTTTAGTGTGACTTGATTTTTTGGATAATTTTTCAAGTATTGTAAAATCCTATGTGGTTATTTTTAGCAATACTGGGATTTTTTGGTTTTTTAGAATTTTAATGTATTTACTACTTGTTAAATACCCGCACTGTGCTCTGCGCCATACAAGACAATTCTAAACTGGTTCCTGATGATTTGAGGGCTGTTTTAGACGTCAGTTGTTGAAGATTAGAGTTTATGATCAATTGGCTAACCTATAACTGTAAACACTAACTGGAGTAGTTCACCTTGTGGAATGCATACTGTACTGTAAATCTCCTCCCATTGCAATAGGCCATTTCACGGTCTTTATGAAGCACTTCTGTTTCACTCAACAAGTTGCTTATAAAATTGTTTTTGTGTTGAGAAAAGGTGGCTTCCACTATCTGGCCATCTTTGTCACAGGCACACCATCAGTGTATACCAGAAGCAATATATCCCAAGCCTTTTGTAGTTAGGGGACTTTGAATTAAACTCAAAGGCCTACCTTTAAATAAAATAAAATAAAACAATGTTATATGGCAGGGTAAAGAGTTATTGATTATAAAATTTAGATGACTAAGGATGCTTTCATTACACTTTGGTAAAGATTTTTTTTACCTGACTCTGCACACATTGAAATTGATCATCTTATTTAAAGAGCTTGAAGGCTTGAATTCAAGCAGGATCCCGTGAGCAAAAATGTTGCTGATGTGCACAAATGAGTATTGACTATTAGGAGTTATATAATTCTGTTGTCTAGATAATGTGGAAGCTCAAGGTTGGCACAGAGAATTATTTATAACCTAGTAATGCTCCCTGGAATTGTATTTCATATTTAAAAATCAGGCAGTTTGGTGTGCGCCCAATCCAGCAGCCATATTTCCTCATGCTTACAGATGAGAAAGTATAAGTTCATGACAGGGCTGGATTGAGAGACCCCACGCTGGTTGCGGCTGTGACTATCAGAAGTGATTTTTGTTTTGGAGGAAGAAAGCCAATGGCTTCAAGCACCAGCATCCCTGCTAGTCAGATAATGAACATATCAAAATGAGCTGCATGAGTGGCTGCTAAGCTGGTCCTTAGGCCAGAGAAAGGGTATTTGGCAAAAGCAACTGATGAAGCAATTGCAATCTCACCCTTTTCCCCTTAAATTTGCTTGTCTTCTGCTTTGAAGTCTTTGGGATTCAGGTCTTGTTCATCACTCACATCATGCAATACACACACACGGAAATAGCCACCTTACAATAATACAATTATTTGTTCTCAAATGGTTCAGAAACACACCACAGTGACAATGGACACTCAATAAAATGGACAGAATCTCTTTGTGATGCTGTGTATAGCAAAGATGGCCATTTATATCACTGTTGTTACCATTGTTACACTTTGTGTAAGATTTATGGAAATTGTGTATCATGTAAAGTGTCAATGGAAAAGTTACAATCTATCATGTGTCATCTCTGCATCTGAAGTTATGACAATTGGCTATGTATTTGTATCTGTGTTGTATTTCTGGGTGACGCCCATTAGATGAATTTACCTTGAGGCTAGACAGCTGTGTGTTGATGGCCCATTAAGGACACTTCACTCTAACAATGGGCCATAGAAGAAACTCATCCCACCCAGGAGGTCTTCCTGCAGATGCCTCAGGCACCAAGGGGCCAGTGGTCACCCCCTGTGAGTCAGCACACCATGTAAAGACATGTGATGTGCTCATGTGACCCTGGACTCCCTCTTGGGCCAGTAACTTTCCACAAACAGGGACTGTGGGCTTTATTTGGGACAGTAAAATTCCATGCAGATGGCAGAGGATATAAAAAAGCAACTGTGACATCTCCATTTTGTCTTAATTTCCTGCTTCTTTTCTCTGGACTGGATTTCTAACAAGGAAGCCTTGAACAAAGACTGATGACCCCCAATCTGTTTGGATAATTCCAGAGAGACTTTTGCAAGCTAGCCGTTTGTTCCATTGCTGCTATGATCCTGATCTATGAACACTGCAAATCACTTATGTATATGATCTATTAACCATTTATAACTCTCTTCTTCTTTTCTTTATCATTAAACCTTTAGTTTTTAGTTACTAAAGGATTAGCATCAGCGTGAATATTGGGTAAGATCTGAGTTATATACTGACCTAGCTAAGTGGCTGATCCCTTGGGATTGGAAGGACCCTAATTATGATTTAACTGGTTTTCAGTAACCACTCATCATAAAGTCCAAGTTCCTGGATGGTGAGCCAATGGCTGGAATGCATAAGGAGACTGTGGTTTTTGCTTCTTGCTAACCAGTGTGATGATACAGAAGCTCATTTATGTTGCTGGTTTGGTAAACTCTAATGATAATAACTACCAGTTTGGAGTGTGTCTGACCTATTTCTTAGCAGTCTGTCCTGAATTTGGTATTCTCAGCTGTAACCACCTGAGGCACCCTTCCAAATGTACAGCTCATTCAGATACATGTCTGAGTGCCAAGTTTCCTATCAAGATGACAACATTCCTACATGGAACAAAAATAGTTGCAATTTATATATGTTGCAACTATTTTTGTATATATAAAGCATATCATTTTTGTAATGGATTTATGGATTAATATGGATTTGACCCCTACCATCTATTACATCATGGTAGGGGAAAACATAAAATAAATTAGTTTGTCAGTAAGTTTTGAATTCTCATTTCTATATGTAAACCATGTAATTATGACCTTTTCACTTCTAAGTCCAGCTACCTTTCCAGCACAGTCACCAGATTGTGATGCTAGCAATACACACAATCTATTGCCATGGAAGTAACTGACATCACAAATTTAAGCTAAGTACTTCCTTCAAGGTGGCAATAAAAAGGCTCTACTACCATATGCCGTTGAAATGTATCAAAGTGACATGGATAATTATGAAAGACAGAAAGGTTAACAATCTTTTTAATTAGTATTCTATTTTTACAATTTTCCCCCCAGCATGAAGGTCCTATTTTAAGATAAGGTATTTTAGAATTATCTTCAAAAGGTGTGTTTGTTCGTTTGTTTGCTTGTGGGTTTTTTTTGGCATCTGCACAGTGCACCACTTTTTCCTTTTTTATATTTTTTCCAATGATTTCTGTTAGGTTGTTTGTTCAAATCACAGATTCTATATCACATTATATATCTTTTTATCATTGTTTTCTTTATACTTCTTTTTCTTTAGGTGGTAGCAATTTTCCACTCTATTTTCTAATTAATAAACTTTTTCCCGCATACACCTTATTGACAAAAAGACACAGTGATCAGAGATCTTCATTTTCTGCTAAGTGTTCTACTTCCATTATGGCTTTTATTTTTCAAAGTTTGCTTATATTTCCTCTTGACTCTTTCCATCTAGATTGTATCTGATCTGATCTTCAATCCAAGTTGTTGTCAATTTACTCCTTAACTAGTCATTCTTATCTATGATAACCTCTCCTCTCTCTATTTCACTACTTTTCTACATGACTAGGAAGACTAATGTTGCATCTTCGATTTCTAATTCTCTCATTCTCATCTGAAGTTTCTCTATTCTTTCATAAACACATTTTTCTGTACAGACACTATTTTCCAAACAGTTTTTAACCAAAGTTTTCATTCATAAAATAAGAGTTATAGTAACTCCACACATTATCCAATGGTATTATTCAAGAGATGCAAGTATAAAAATTAGTTTCTGGGGTTTCCCCACAGTAGAAAATTATCTTACAAAAAAGAGCCACACTGCTTATAGATAAAAAGATTGGATGGACAGTTAAGATTCCAAGATCTCAGTAGAATATCTGAAATATTTGGATTTGTCATATTGATCTAGGAACTGCATGTGAAAAACCTTTTTCATTAGTTTGTTTTTTGTTTTTCTTAGGAGGGAGAATACACATTTTTCTGCTTATTTTTTAAAAAGTTTTCACACACAGCTAACTCAAACTGCTGACCTTTAAAATTTCAGAGTTCACTTGGGAAACACTGAGTTTTGAAAGATTATAAAGTTACCAAAATACTGTATATTAATAAAATCATGAGTTTCATACGCACACTGTAACTAAAGAGTTGTGCAATGAAAAAAATGCAAATAAAAAAGTACCTATATTCAAGTAATCTCACTTTATAGATATGAATGAGAATTTAAAATTACATAGGTTTATATACATTTTAATCTCACATAATCTCTTAGAATGAATGTGGTTAAAGTTTATATAAAACCAAGGGATGCAATTCTTTAGAGTACTTAAGCACATGAATAGTCCTATTGAAATCAATGGACTATTCATGTATTTAAGTTAAGATGTGCTTACACATTGCTGGATAAAAGTTTATATAGCCAGTTGGGGAAAACACAATTATGAAACTCCACAGTGCTTCACACAGGGCTCTCTCTCTCTCCCGCTCTCTCTTGTTTAGGTCTTAAAAACCTAAAGGAAATTACATGGGAAAAAAAGTTCTCACAGTAATGGTAACACTTATGTCATAGTTTTGATTACTAGTTAAGATGTTAAACATATAAAATATATAATATATATAATGTTATTTGTTTAAACACTTACCTTGAAATCAAAACTACTATATACATATATTGGGGAAAAACAGCATGTGGTCATGCAATTAAAGACTTTGTCACAATGTGTATGAACAAGGGCACAGAATGTAGTATTACATACAAATGATAAAATAAAAGCATATTAAAGTTGCAAAATAAGCACACACAAAAGTTAGGAAGTAGCAGAATTAATGCTTAACCTTAATTTTGCCCCCTTCCTCAGGCACATTGCTACAAAGTCTTTAATTACATGATCAGATTCTGTCTTTTCCCTAATAGGATCGCTGCCTCATTCAGTGTCCAAAATGGATGGTGTTCAGTGAATGAAACAGCTGTTCAATATTTCTTTTACTCCATATCATTCAGTGTATGTGCTCATTCTTGATTTGCCATACAACATCAAACCACTGCACTGAATCTAGAATTATTACTTTCTCCACTATTGCTCTGAAAGTTGTACAGATCAAGCAGAACTTCTCCACACTTGAAGATACCACGTTCTCCTGCTTATATATAAATACAAAAATCACACCTGATTTTTCAGGTTTTAAAAGCCTAGTTTTGTCACTGATCCAAAGGTGCTCAGAAACCACAGTAATGAGTGTAATATAAGAACCTGAGTACAATAGAAATAATATGACCATCTCTACTTACGAACTGTATCAAAAATCAAATTCCTTGAGCATAAATCTCCACTAAACAACTTCAACTTTCTCTGCTAGTTTCTAGTGACAATTCCTCCCAATCCTCATTCTGAAAATGTTTTCAGTTAAAATCTATTCAGTGGTTCACTACAATTATTTGCTTTTGCCTCATATCTTTTGTAAATATGGTGTGTGCGCACAGGGAGTGGTTTTCATGCATTTTCCAAGAGTTATGACATCAGAACTCTTCATACATAACGAGAATATTCTTACATTAAACTGATTTGATAAACTGATCTAAAATGGCAGGTTGTAATTTGTCATTCATTTTCTCCAAAAGATCATTTACTTCTTTTTTTTCTTTTAATAAATTACTAATTCTGATTTGAGCCTTTAAATTGCCTAGCTTGCTACTGTTGGGTTTTGCTACTGGACCATACTACTGCACTTTACTTACGGTTGGGTGTTGTTTGTGATGTATTTTTAAATTAAGTCAAAGGTGCCGTATGTCAAACATATGGATTTTTTTGCATGTTTATAACCCCAAATAAATAACTATAGACCATACCCTGAGGTGGTGTGAATTGACATAGCTCCATTAAAATCAACAATATGCTGATTTACACCAGCTGAAGATCTGGCCCAAAGATTTTACAATTTGTTTTAAACAGATGCCAAGCTTAACAAAGTGCTATTTAATTGATTAGTTCAAGCACAGTTATCTGAAGATGCAACTTTATTGAAGCTGATGAGCTGTGGCATATTGCATTGCATAGTTTCATTGGCACAGCTGGGCCATCCACTAGAATTCCATGGGAAACCCTCATAACCAACCAAACAGCCTGGAATCGTTATTAAATAATACCTTTCCATTTCAAAGAATACTAAGTTTAACAAGATATCAAATACCAAACATCATGGAAATTCCAAATCCTGCTCTCAGTTACAAGTGTAATCACACCATTATAACCAGTGGAGTCACATAAGTATAAACCCAGACTTTAAACAGCAGAAAATGGCCTCACTAGATGTACTTATAAGTGAATATTTCAAATGTGGACCATCTGTAATGATGGGTACGGTACCCTTTATACAGTACATTCAGAGTTACTCTATTAGGACAGTATTGAGGTGAAACTTTAGTCTTTCAGTGGGAAGGACATTATAAAAAGTGCTAATAATTCAGCTGCTTAATGTCAGTAAGCTTTTGGAAAAACACTACTATACATCTGAGGAGGACACGCAGGAGAAACTAAAGTCATCATAAGGACATTTATTTTTTTTAGAAAAATCATTACTACAGCTGGAATACAGAATGTAGCTGGAGTGGAAAGGGAATTACCTCAGAATTGTGCAGTCTCAAAACTCAAGACAGGGCAATTTGAGAATCAACTATTTGTTAGAATATTTGGAATTTGGCAAAGCGCTATGTACACTTACAAGGTATCTTTTAAATACATCTTTAGATTTGAAATATACAATATTTTCACCCTTTGACTACAGAAACAATTTATAGTATCATATAGTTACTACATACCTTTATAACAAGGAGCCTGACCAGTGAATTATGGGCAAGACTAGAAACCAGGAAATGGCAAATTTTAATTCCAGTTCTGTCATAAATGTGCACAGTGATGCTGGGCCAACTTCTTAACCTCTCTCCCTCATTTTTTTTTACTTCTCTGTGAAACAGGGATACAACCACTATACCTCAGAGGTGTTCTCAAGATTAGTTTATTGTACAATGCTCTGAAAATATGAACTCAAGATATAGTTGCTAAGAATCACCACCAAAGTGTTTCATTCAATCCTGCACTTCATCCCGTCAACAATATCTCCCCAAAGCTCTGTCATAATCATCTTAAATTTAACATAGCCATAACCAAACCTGAGTGCCTGATCTTTCTTCCAAAACCCTCTCCACTCTCTCTCTGTCAACTTGATAATACCCTTATCCTCCCTACCACTCAAACCTATAATGGGCATCATCTTTAACTCTTTCCTGTTCCTTTCGTTGCCTATTCAGGCTTGATACCAGTCAGCTCTGTGTTCTTGGGGAACCAGGGCACAGTATCTAGCGTGTCTTACTCATGAAAGACACCCCCCCACACACACCAGACTCTGCTTGAACCAAAACCGATCAGAGAAAAGGCTTGCAGAGAGCAGTGAAGGGCATTGGGAGACACCCCTAGACCCTTCCTGACAAGGGTGACAAGATTAAGACATCTCCAATTGCAACCAGAATGGAGAGCAGAGACAACAGAGAACAGAGAACCGCACTGAACTATGGGACCAGAAAAAGCAGGGAAGCACTGCATCCTGGGAATCTCTGCTCCAGATGTTAATGAACGTACGCCTGCCCACACCCTGCTCAGCAGTTATCAGACCGATTCTAGTAATGAATCCTTGGTTGATATCCAAAATACTGAAGCAGCCTAGTTGCATTGTGAGCTCACTGGAAGAAAACACCACCCATAGCCAAGAGTGATCAGCTCCTATTGTCTAGCCTAAGGAAAACCCTTGAGTCATCAGTTTACCCATAAACAAATCTAGTGTTCTCCCTTCAACCATTGCTGTTTCTCTACAACAACCCCTACCTATGTTCAAGTAAGTGTTCTGACGCATAGACCCAAACTCTGCATCAGTTCCACTGGGACTCCATCTTCTCCTGACTGATCGTGCTGGGGGCTCTGCCTGTCTCCAACACTCAGGACCCTGAGCTACCACCACCACCTGGGAACCCCGACCAGTTCAAGCTTCAGGGAGCGGTGAGATCCTCTTCTTTCTCTCTCTCTGTTTTCCTTTCTACCTTAGGCATTAACCTTTAATAATGTATGTTATGTTGGTTTAGGCTCTCCTTGTGTAGTTATCACTATTATTCAATAAATAACTTTTATGGTTAAGCTGGTTGCTTCTCTCTCTCTTGCTGAACTTTACTCTTTTGTGTTTTTAGCTTCCCCCATTTACTCTGCAGCAACGCTTCTTTTACCTAAGCTAAAGATCCCTGCAGCGCCCAAAATACTGTGGGGTTTGCTCATCAAGTAGGTTACTACCAGTACGATTGTGATGTGAGAGTGGGGATAGGGATGTGCTGAATCTGGGACACATAAGGGTGGCAGTTTGAAAGTGCTGCTTGACCCAGTCCATTGAGTCCAGGGGCACATAAGGGGTGGGAGGGGCAGCTTGAAAGTGCTACTTCATCCAGCCCATTGAGTCCAGGGGCACATAAGGGGTCAGCTTGAAAGTGCTGATTGACCTGGTCCGCTCAGACTTGGTGTGTGTGTGTGTATGTGTGTGTGTTTATCCGGGTCTGGGGCTGGAGGAACCCAGCCCTAGGGAACCTAGGTCCTGCAGGATAGCTCCATTGGGAGGGGACTTGCATAAGGTAGAAGTAGAGCTCCATATGAAAACACAAGTGACACAAGCAGTACATTGATAGAATTACAGAATCCGCCCCTCCCCCCCCTCCCCCCCCCCCGAAGAGTAACCCAAAGTAACGGGCAGATCTGGTAACAGGCTGTGTTTAAACTGTGCTGCATCTTCCTACATAGCATTCTAAAATCTGATCATTTATTTTTCTCTCTACATCTATAACTCTAGTCCAGGCCTCATCATCTCAGATTTGACCATAGCATTGTCCTCCTGTCTGGTTTCCTTGATGCCCTCATTGCGCCAGTACTTCAGTCTACAAAATGTGCCAGCTAAGATCACCTTAATTGTCTGTTGTCCCACTCTCTCTTTGAATCTGACCACAGGTTCCTGGTCTGCCATCACATTAAATTCAAGCCTTGTCTCCTCACTTTTCAGGCCCTTTACAATTCTGATTCCCCTACTCCCATCCTTCAGTCCATGGTTTAGAATGCTCCTGGATTCTTTGCTGATACTAAGCTCATACATATTAGCTTCAGTGAGTAACACTTTCTACCATCTCCAGTTCGCTAAGACACTGCATCTGAACCTGGCACAGTTGGCTTCAGTTATACTCATTTAGACTACAGCAATGCAATATACCTGGACATAAAGCCATCAGCCGTCAGGAAACTCCAGCTAACATAGAATACTTCAGTGCATCTCCTCAACAACACAGGCTGCTATAAGCACATCTGACCTTTCCTCCACTCTCTATACTGCCTTCGCACAGATCACTGCATGAAGTTCAAGGTCCTTATCTTCAAGACACTCCATGCCCTGAGCTCATGGTATCTAAGAGATTGTCTGAAGCCTCAGTATGAACACTATGGTCAATAGTTCAATTTCTCTGGCACAATGGAAATTTCTTCCATAAAGGTAAAGCTTGTCTAGGGCTGGTCTGAAACTTTGAATAAACTCCTCTAGGAGCTAAGGACCATCACAAATCTCCCCACTTCCTGCTCCAAATGCAAGACTCACTTCTTCAAACATAGAATATCAGGGTTGGAAGGGACCTCAGGAGGTCATCTAGTCCAACCCCCTGCTCAAAGCAGGACTAATCCCCAGACAGATTTTTGCCCCAAATCAGCTATCTCAAGGATTGAACTCACAACCCTGGGTTTAGCAGGCCAATGCTCAAAACACACACACACACACTCTCCTCGGGACACGGTAAGAGAGAGAATAAACCACATGTGACAGATATTAGTCCCATTGACTATTGCACTGTAGGAAGGCACTCAGATACTTCAGTGATGAGGGCAGTATAATAATCTATAGAAAACATGTGATGGGGTGGGCTGGCCCCAGAATCCCCCTGATGGAGGCCTCAGGGTCCTGCCACACCCATCCCAGGAAAGGAACCGTTGAGGTAAGTCCTCCAAGCAGCCTAGAGAGACTGCGCAGGAAAGGAGCCAATCAGGTGGACGCTGCAAAGGACTAGCCAATCGGAGGGTTGCAGACTAATATAAAAGGAGTCGCAGTGCAGACCAGCATCAGTTCCTTGCTAGAGCCCGAGTAGTGCTGATGTTGCCCTTGCTGGCCAAAGGGAACTGCAGCACCATGGACAGGTCAGTGCTGTCAGGGACTGGGGGAGTGAGGACGAGCTCCTGGCTGACTGCTAGGACTGAACATAAAAGAGCCCTGAGGTAGAAGGCTGAGGCCACGGGGAAGTGGGGCAGGGAACTGAAAGCAGTTTAATTAAAGGGACACGGCAGCATGTGGCTCTTATTCTTAGGGTCTGTGGGCTGGGACCTGGAATAGCAGGTCCCCACCCGTAGGCCACTGGGCAAAGTGGCCTACAACTGGACAGCAATAAATCCCCAGAAGGAGATCTGAACTACTTAGTGGCCCAGCTGGAGAATTGGGGCCAAAAGGGCCCAAATAGGGCAAAAGCATTGCCTCCAGGGAGGAAGTTCTGGGGGTGTGGCTCGAAACCATGACTGTGACTGTTTAAAGACTGCAGATACATTTGACCAGAAGGGGGTGCTCGTGAGAGATGGGCACCACACTGTTACAGAACAGAACAAAATTTACCAGAATAAAATTTACCAACTCTTACCTCTCATTAGGTGTCCCCAAGCCTCTTTACTCTTTTATCAATTACACTATCTTCCCAGGGATGCTGAGCTGCCTCATCAGATCAAACTTGCTCGATGTACTGAATCAAAGGCCTGACAAAAGCCTATAAAAATTGCAGCAACTGCCTTATTAAGTTCAGCCATCTTCTCAAAACATTGCCTTAAGGTAAAGATCAGGTCAACAGTGGAAGAACCAGGTCTAAAACTGCACTAAGTATCCTGGCCTTTGCCATGAAGTGCAGCATTGATTTGAGAAATTAACACAGAAGCAAAGAATTTTCCTGGAACTAATAATAGCATATTACCTCTATCATTGCTACATTTGGTCATATTGCCCTCTTTGAACAGAGGCAGAGTAACACTGTTCTTCCAGTTGCCAGGGATAATATTAGTGTGCCAGATGGTTTAGAAGAGCTTAAGTAGCCACGGCACCACAATATCCTCACCTGTTTTTAGCAACTTAGGAGTGATGTTACAAATCCTTGGTGCCTTCCCAGATTTCACCTTATGGACTGCAATATGGATTTCTTCTTAGATGAAGGAAGATGGCTCTAGCAGAACTTCCTTCTCCACTGCAAACAGAAGAGGGGCTGCAGGCAGCAGAGAATTAAGGAACATCTTTAAATGACATTCCCCTTGATGCAACTGATCTTGCAGACACTGGCTGATGGTGCCATCCTGATTCTTTACTGGACAATCTTCCTCCACAAACACCAGCAAGTTGCATACAGACTGTGGAGGTCCTGCCTGGCAGTGCCCTGTTCTAAACTGGCTGCCTGAGACAATCATCAGGATTGCTTATCTTTCTTACACAATCACTTGACGACATTTCAAAGTTGAACCCATTTTGCCTTTGCTTTTGCTCTCAACAAACATGTCTCAAATTGTAGTCTCCCTTTGTTCTTAGCTCCAACTTCAGTGAATGTCTTTTCACTGATCCATAGGTGACTTTAGCAGGGTTGAGGCCCCAGCACTTGCACTGATGACTTGTAACACTGCTGCTCTTCATCAGAAGCAGAAGTGGTATTTCAATCTCTAATGCTTCCATGGACTTAAGAAGTTCAGAATGGAAAGCCATCTGAGAGCCTAACTCTGATAAGAGCTTTTGGCTGAACTAATTTCAGTCCATTAACTACTTATCTTTGAAGTAAAAGGTGCACTTTTGTCAGCAGACGTGTCGTTGATAGAAGAGCTGTATAATAGAACAGAAACCTGTGTTCGAGTCAGTGGCAGATACATGGTATGGTTTCCTATTTCTATGGGAGTCAGCAACGCTGGGTTATGTTACCATCAATGTACAATACTGTCATTGACTGGTTGATGGATATGCTTGAGATAGCTGTCGGTGGCATTGAGCTGAACACCATTCTGCTTCGTGATCCTGAATACATCGATGACATTGTCTCTTTGGCTCAGTTTTTATTTCAGTCTGTGTAGGTTGTTATACCACTCTGTTATACCACTCTGTTATACCACTTTATCAGGCCTTCTCTGCACACTGCTGGAGGCATTGGCACTCTGACACCCCCTGCTCAAGGAAAACCCAGTCAGACTGGGCTACCAACAAGACTTAGTCCTCCAGAGACCTAGAAAGGACAAGAGGAAACACTGACCAATGGGGAGCCAGCTGGCCAGTTAAGAAGGAGGTGTTACAGAGCAGCCCTACCTGCCACAAACGCTCACCACTTTAGTATCTGAGCCCATTCCAGTAGCATGTTAATCATTGTGACTGTACATCAGTCAAATGTTATTTATTCTCTTCCTGCCCTCCCTCCTCCTCCCTCCCCGAGGAAGAATATATATGTGTGGATATGGATGCAAAAGACAGAATCAAGGCCTAGAAAATGACTGGATGAAGGTATAAAGGTGAAAGACAACTTGATCCTTAAAGTGTTGATGAAATCAAGTAGGAATTTAATACATATTTTCAATAATTACTCTAGTACATTCATTTGCATGTACCAAGCAAAACAAATATAGGCTAGCAAGTGCAAAAGAATCATTAACAACTATGGATAATACCAAGATTAAAAACAGAAAAGGGAAATAAAGCAATTACAAGAAAAGGCTTCTTGCAAAGATTTGTTATGTCTCTGGGTTCTGAGGGCAATGCTATCTCAGTAACAAAATGTGTATATATAGTTTCTTTGACTGAAGGAACAGCTCTCCCCATGGGATATTCTGCAGATCATTGCTCCTATCCTCAAGTACTTATATCAATAAAGAGAAACAGATAAACTATAACAGTGATATCCAGAACACTCAGCCTTCTAGCTGACTCTCAGCTACTGGTAATGAAGTCTGCTCTAAAATACTTATCAGCTCTCACCTACAGAGGACGCCAATCCCAGGTTCCCCTCAGCTTGTAGGACACTTGTTAGAACACAGATCATTTGAGGAGAAAGGTACATACTATACTCATCCATACAACATACTGGGGAAAGATACAGACTATACAATAATGACATTAGCAACGCACAGAAAATTCTTGAAATGTCTACCAAATAATGCAAAGATAATCTTCTCCCATGGTAAATCCTCTCTGTGAGATCTCTTCATATTGGGATATGAATATTGACCCACTGCAGAAAAAACTATGGGAACTGCCCACAAATCTGGGCAAACCACACTCAGGTCCTGCACCTCTCCTTGAATTCTGAGCCTTGTTAGGCCTGGTTCCTGGCTCTCTGGCAATGTGGCTATATGGGAGCTGAACTACCAGGAACCCTTCTTGGCCACAGAGGCTCTGTGGAACCAAGTAGGACTGGGGGGCAAAGGATAAAGGAAGGGAAGATCCAGGGGATCTGCAGAAAAAGTTATAAAGGCCTAGGATGTATTTTCTTTGCAAGAATTTCTGCAAGGCCTGAGAAGGAACAATATGCAGCCTCTCCAGCCTGTTTTCTCCTCCTTTCCTGATCTACCCAGTCTCCACTCCCTCTCTCTGCATAGACTCCTAGCCTATGTATCATGGGTTCCTGAGAGGGAGGGAGAGGTTACCATGGAGACATCTGGCCTCTTCTTTCCCCTCTCCAGAGGTGAAGATAGATACCCATTGAGGTGCCTCTCCATATGCAGAACTAAAGGGGACGATCTATGCAAATAATATCCATGCCACTTTTTCCCACAACAAGCAATGTGGTATCAATATTCTGCTGCCTCTGCAAATTGTAAGCATGTCTGACTGCAAGAGACCAATTTATTTTCAAATCTCAGTTGTGAGGGAATGAGTTGCTTCCTCACGTAGCCTGTAACATTCCTGAGCAGATTATGCTTTTTATTCTTCCCAACTAATTGAAAAGTCTGTGTATGATTTAAAGGGCTTCTAAATTGGTCCACACATCAGGCAGGCTTTAAAACAAACAAACAAAAAGTAATCTCAAACTGCTGAACCCAATCAGCAAGACTTGGTGATATTCCATTAACCTCAAACCCGAAGTAATTAAGGGCAAAAAAAAACTTATTTTGATTTCATTTTATTTTTAAGGTGAGGAAACATCTCCTACCTTCGACTGATCAAAGCATAAAATGCTGCATAACGAGCACTCTCTTTTGGTACAATGAAATATTTTTGCCCATTCATTAAAGTAAAGAATGTCTGGAGGTGTATTTCATTATTCTGTGAAAAAGTTGCTACAAAATACATTTGGTCTGAAATTAGATATTCGAAATGCATCATCAAGATTGCAATTAGCAAGAGGTGGAATACAGCAAAGCTGGAGACTGTCTTTACTCACATACAAAAGAATGCCGTATCCAATAAGAACATGATTCTCTTTTGATATTTCTCCATCTTAAAAAAACAACAACCCCACAAACCACTGAATCTATGTCATCCCTCTGAGGTAGTTATATGGGATTTATCACCTTAGAAGGTGAACATGCTCCATTGAAGGACAGCTGCATATAACAAGAACATAGGGTTATGTTTGCCAAGGAAATATTTAGAAATTACTGGTACTATAAATTGGGGGGGAAAGAAAACAAAAAACATGGGTGTGGGTTGTATTACATTGAACCTGAAGAGAATAAAAGTGAAATACACAAAATGACTTATAATAATGTTGTTACTATTGCAAGATTAAAATATAGCTATGGCTGGTTTCCTGAATCCTTTGTGTCTGCTTACACCTGGTAAAATGGCAAAACATTACTCCAGAATTAGTGTTGCCCATTCTCCCAAATTCATTGTGTGATGATGGTGACTTGGCTGGAGGGCTAAGCCACAGAGGAGAGGCGCTGCAGCCAGGGGCGGCTCTATGTTTTTTGCTGCCCCAAGCACAGCAGTCAGGCAGCCTTCGGTGGCATGCCTGCGGGCGGTCCACGGTCACGTGGATTCAGCGGCATGACCTGCTGGTCCCGCAGCTTCGGCATACCCGCCGCCGAATTGCCGCCGAAACCGCAGGACCGGCAGACCTCCCGCAGGCATGCCGCCGAAGGCCGCCTGACTGCCGCCCTCACAGCGACCGGCAGCCTGCCCCCGCGGCTTTCCGCTTGCTGCGCTGGTGCCTGGAGCCGCCCCTGGCTGCAGCTCCTGACCAGTGAGAGAAGGGGCGCAGAGCAAATGACCGAGGCAACAGCAGAAAATCTTGGCCCTGCTGCAGGAGCTCTCACCACCACAACTTCCCGTCCCCTGCCCAGCAATTAATTCTGCCCCCAGCCTCCAAATCAATCCTGTCCCCAGACCCCCCATCAGTTCAGTCCCCGTCCCAGCCTCTCCTCTGCTTCTCCTGGCGTTCTTCACCCACCTCTCCCAGCCCTGGGGGGGCTGCAGTGGGGTCCCCTCTCCCCCTTCCAGCCTGGGGACAGCAGCGTCAGGGACTCTTCACCCCCCATTACCCCTTCCCAGGCTGGGTGCTGTGAAGAGGGTGGAGGAGGGAGTGGAGTCATCCTGAGCTACTGAGGGGTTTTTGCTCCCTCCTCCACTCATGTGACAATGGCTTAGAGTTGCTGAAGGGAGAAGGAGAGAGCTCTGATTGGTTTCTCAGAAGACGGGCAAGTCAGTGAGGCAGCCAATCACTGAGGGGGGTCCCCAAGGCAGGGCTCAATTTGCCAAGGGATGGAGTCTCTCGTGTCATTGTCAGACTGGTTCAAGCCACTGCGAAATTTCTATCAGTCAAAGAATAATGAGAGCTGGCAATAATTTGCATGGGTGGGCACCCAGTGTCATCCTCAGTTCCAGTGGGGAAGGAGGGTGAGTAGTTTGTGAGCTCTCTAGTGGTGCTCACTGTTCTCAGTGGTGTAGATGCTGCCTGAAACCATGCAAAGCAGCAGTATGTATGTAGCTAGGCCAGCTGTGTTGGTGTATATTTAGTAAACTAACTTATCTGCAATCTCACTGTACCCATATGTCTTCTTCAAACTATTTTTGCTGTGTAGAAAGCAAAAGACAAACTGAGTCAGGAGAGCATCAGAGCAGAGCAAGGAAGTCTATCTGTTCTTGCATAACCCACTGCTGCTGTACTGGCTCTGACTGGGGCTCCAGGGGAGCTGGGATTTCTAAGCTCCATGCTGCCTTGAGCCCCGGTGCTGGAGGTCTATATGCCTCTAGGGGAGTTGGGAACCTTGGAACTGCCTCTCCTCCTCCTGAAGGCCTGTGGAGATGTTGGCTATGGTGGGGGACTTTTGGGAGGTGGATGCCCCTTGATTCAATGGAATGAGAGGCAGGAAGGGCTGGGCAGACTTTACTGGGTATTGGGGCCTGTGATGGGTGTTCACCCCACACCAGCAGAGATGGGGTTAAGGTGGAAAGAGAGGCCAATTAGCCTTAGGCTGCATCTGCTGGGGAGCTAAGAGGCAACCAGACTGAGAATGAAGCTCACAGCTCACATGGGCAGGAACAGGAGAGGCTTCCATAAAGCTTCGGAGCTGAGGACGGAAGAGGGCTACAGGAAGGAAGCCTGCAGTCACGTTTCCTGATGCAAGGGGGAGAGTAGGAGCCTCTAATAGGAATATAGGAAACAGTCCAGGGAAGGAACAGTAAGGGCTGAGAGAATTGACCTGAACTGCTGGTTTGAGGATCTCTGGATTGGTAGCCAGTGTGGAGAGCGGTCCTGGGTTCCCCTTCCAACCACTGTGGGAGTGGTGCAGTCAGCACAGTGGAGATGGAGACTGGCTGAGACTCTGAGGAAAGAGTCTCTGATAATACCCTGGACAGGGAGGATGATAGTTACTTGGCCGGAGGGCTAAGCCATGACGGAGAGGCACTGCAGTTCCTGACAAGGGAGAGAGGGGCCACAGAGCATGTGACTGAGGCAACAGGCTAAGCAACTGCAGCACAGTGAATGACCAGTGGTTAGCTAATTCTTCAGATGAGCCTTAAGGAGGCACAAGTGATCAGTGTGTTTCTGACCCTGTCAAAGGTCCCCATTATGCTGGGTGCTGTAAAAACACAGAATAAAAGATTGTCTCTGCCTGAAGGTCTTTCCATCCAAAGACACAAACAGATAAAGGGGAGGGGGTGTTAAAGAGCCTCAGAAAAACTGGCAACAGTGGGTGCCCAGTGCACATGCTGCACACTATAAAGGGCATATTTATAACTTTAGGAATTATAGAATATAAATAGTCATTTTTAGTTTGGAATATGCCATTTTAAAAACATCTGTCCTCATTTCTAATTAACAGGTCAACGTTTGCATGGTATTTATTGATATAAACAGGTCATGGAAGATCTCGTTTAAATTCTCTAACATTGTGGAAACAAAACAAAAACTCAAGAATGGCATTTTAGACACTGAATTAGCGGAGGAGGTTTGGAACAATTTATTTTTATGTGTTGGAAAAGTGACACACTAGCAGCAAAAGGTCAGTTTTTCTCTTCTCTTTCTGATCTCACTTCATTTTTGCATGCAACGAGACAGAGACACAAACAACAGACAGAAGAATGAATCAATAGTTTTCATTGTCCAAAAAAAAAAAATGGTTCTGGTAAAATAAAGCAGTCTCCTGCTACTGGAGTATAGAAGAAAACCAAGGACACTATACAACAGTTTTCAAAATTCTGTTTAAGTGACATGCTGTATTGCACAGCTTTGTGCGCAGAAAACAAGCTGTTTGATGCTCCACAGATTTAATACCTTTTTCCTACTGAATTTTATCTGTTACTATCAGACACAATATATGGAGAACTAAAAGGTCAAGATGACACATTTCATCAATGGCATTAAAAATCAAGCGATAGAGAAATCTCAGAAGGTTTGCAGTTTGGATTCAGTTCAGGGATACACCCCAGAAGTTTGGCTGCCTATCCAAACTTCTTGATTCAGCAAACATAGGCTTCAATTCTCAAGAGAACAGCCTTTGTTAGATTTAAGCTTCTGGGCTCATGTATTTCCATATGTTGTCTTTTGGTCCCATGCAGAGATATAAAGCTGACAGGAAAGGTGGCCCTGCGGTTGAGGCACCAGTCTTGCACTCTAGAGACTTCCATTTATTCCTACCTGTGGTACATTTTGTTTCCCTATAGTCCCATGTATAGAAATGGTAAAATACAACTTCCCTTCTGTACATTACTATGTCTTTGGGCAGTAGCTATCACAAAAGGGCCCACATCTTGGTCGGGTCCTCTAGCTTGCTACTGTAATAGAATAGCCAACAGAAGCAAGCAAAATGGAGGCGTCAGGGCTTGATTCTCCTCTCATGCTGTTATAAATCAGGAGTATCGCAGCTGAAGTCAATCAGGTTTTGCTGGTGAACGTTAGAGAATCAGATTCTAATTTTCCAAAAACACCTGCCACCAAATATCTTTTAACTTCCAGAAATGGTCATGTCACATTTTAGGCTAAGGATAAAACTTTGTTCTTATTTCATCCAAACTGGACTTCCATTTCCTAGCTGATCTTTTCTTTAAACTTTCTAAATTCTCACAGATTTAATTTGGTGTCATGCGGTATTCCTGCCAGTGAAGAAGAGATGTGGTTGGTGTTATTCATACGGCGTATGGGTCAAATATAAACGAGAGTGTGAGAATGTTACATTTCTGTCATTCAATTCAACAACAAGACTTGTGAGCCAGTATTTCTCGCAACAAATCCCCTCACAGTGAGACTATAAAATGAATAACATGGGAATTGGCTGGTGGTGTCTTGTCTGGAAATAAACATGATTTCCAATAATTTTACTTTACCCTTTGTTTGCCTTATATATTCATGCTGTCCAGATGACATGATAACACAGATGGTCACTGCATTGTGTCCTTTTCAGAAACAGATTAAAAAGAATACTTGTAAACACTAATCCCTAATCCCCCCGTCATAGGTTTCACCCCCACTCTGAACTTTAGGGTACAGATGTGGGGACCTGCATGAGAACTCCTAAGCTTAATTACCAGCTTAGATCAGTATGCTGCCACCACCCAACTATTTGAGTCATTTGGGAAACTCTGTCTTCTCCCCCAAAATCTCTCCCTCCCAAGTACTATAACCCTTCCCTGGGTAGCCTTGAGAGACTCATCCACCAATTCCCTGGTGAACACAGATCCAAACCCTTGGATCTTAAAACAACGAGAAATTAACCATCCCCCCTCCTTTCCCCACCAATTCTGGGTGAGTCCAGATCCAGCCCCCTTGGATCTTAAAACAAGGAATAATCAATCAGGTTTCTAAAAAGAAGGCTTTTAATTAAAGAAAAGAAAGGTAAAAGAAAAACCTCTGGGAGATAGCATACAAGCTGATCTCACAGACAACAGATTCAAAACACAGAGGATGTTCCCCTGGGCAAAACCCTTAGTTACTCAAAAGAATAGCCAATTTGATTATTCCTAATGCACAAGACAAGTTACAAAAAGAAAATAAACATAAGCTAATTCCTTCACTAAATACTCACTACCCTGTTTGATTCCTGATTCCTTTTCCTTCTGGCCAGAACTGAAACTGACCCAAAAACAAAGGGAACTTCCCTCCTTCCTTTTGAAACATCTTGTCCCCCCATTGGTTCCTTTGGTCAGGTGTCAGCTAGGCTAGGTGAACTTCTTAACCCTTTACAGGTAAAAGAGGCATTAACCCTTAAAAATCTGTTTATGACACCCCCATAACAGAAACTCTTCACTGGTAGTTGAATAAGGTCATTAGGCAATTAAATAAAATCTATAGAACCATTTTGTGTTTCATGTCCATGCAATCAGTTAAACTCCTGCAGTTAGAAATGAACTCTCAACTTTATTTAAAAAAAATGTAATGTTTATTTTAGTAAAAAATCAGTTATAAAAACCATCTATTAATTGAGGGGAAAATGCCTTGAGTTTAGAATTTCTATAAAACAATATATAATTTTGATGAGGGCTTTTGAAAGAACCACACAAACACACTTCACAGCATGGAACTTAATTAGGGTCAAATCCTGGTCATGCTTTCATCAATGACAAAACTCCAAAGAGAGCTCACTCTAAGAATGGATTGCAGAAATCAAGCCTCTTGTAATGTATCGTTATCCTTCTTTTATGGAAGGGGGAAATTAAAGTTTGTCACAAAGTTCAGTTTTTCCATACTAATGTAATTGGAGAACTATGTATTTTTAGTAAAACTGCTTCAGTTCATTCAAATAGAAGTGATTTTCAACATTAAAAAAATCTTTGTTACAACTTTAATATTTACCCAGGAAGCTTTTTAACAGTGGTGGGGGTTGCTCTGTTTTGCATGCTATTTTTACATGCGTTGCTTCATGAGATAATTAAATATTGATTTCTCATGACCCTGGTTCAATTCCATGTTATGTTATGGTCTTTTCAATATGTTGGTATGAAAACTTAAGCTGAGTTAACATGATTCACAGGCAGGATGCTTTTTCTTCCGACAGGAAAAAATAACTCTTTTGTGCCCAAATCCACTCATGCCATACATACTCTTCCATCTTACAACTCTGTGCAAACAGAGTAATATCCAAACTAGTAATATATATGCTTGGTGCTTTAAAAGGGCCAATATCATAAAGCTGAAAGCAATTATGAGCCAAATCAGCTGGGAAAAAGAATTTAAACAGAAAAGTGTGAGTGACACTTGGGAACAGTTTAAAGGCCACAATTGAGAAAGAATTTACAGCAATTAAAATAAGCAAACAACCCCTTTCTCCCATCTTAGAGGAAAAGTGAAAGCAGCTATATTAAAAAGAAAGGAAGAAAGAAGGGAAAGTTGAGATCAATTAATACATATTAGAAGTTAGTAATTATAGAAATTGATAAGGGAAGCAAAAAGACAGATGGCGAAATCTATGGCTACCAGAGTTAGGCCAATAAGGAGATTTTTAAGTGTATTAGGAATAAAACATCCTAACAAAGTTATTGTTCCATTACTAGATGGATCTGGTAGAATTGTCACTAATAATGCAGAAAACACAGAAGTATTCAATAAATATTTCTGTCATGTATTTGGGCAAAAGCCAGATGATGTAGTTACATCATACAATGATTACAAAATACTTTCTATTCCAACTAAAGAGGATGCTAAACAGCAACTATTAAAGTTAGACATTTTAAACCACAAGGTCTGGACAGCTTCCATCCAAGAGTTATAAAAGAGCTGGCCAAGGAGCTCTCTGCACCATTAACGTTGATTTCCAATGAATATTGGAAGACTGGTGAAGTTCCAGAAGACACAAAGAATGTTGTGCCAATATTTTAAAAGGGTAAATGGGATGACAGGAATGTATAGGCCTGTCTGTATGTTATTAATCCCAGATACAACAATGGAAGGGCTGGTATGGGAGTAGATTAATAAAGAATTCAAGGAGGGTAATATAATTAATGTCATTCAAAATGGATTTATAGAATATAGAACTTGTCAGACTAACTTGATATCTTTTTACGATGAGATAACATGTCTGATTGATCAAGGTAATGGTGTTAATGTAATATACTTAGACTTCTGTAAGGCATATTGTTTTGATACCACATGACATTTTAATTAAGAAACTAGAATGATACAATATCAACATGGCACATATTAAATGGATTAAAAACCAGCTAACTGGCAGGTCCCAAAATGTAACTGTAAACAGGGAATCATCACTGGAATAAATTGCCTAAGGAGGCTGTGGAACAGATTAGACAAACACCTGTCAGGGATGGTCTAGATAATACTTAGTCCTGCCATGAGTGCAGGGGACTGGACTAGATGACCTCTTGAGGTCTCTTAGAGGTCTCTGATCATCAAGGGAGTGTGTTTCTAGTGGTGTACTGGAAGAACTGGTTCTTGACCCTACACTACTTAATATTTGTATTGATAATGAAGAAAACACAAAAATCATTACTGATAGTTTTCAGATGACAAAGATTAGGAAGTGATAAATAATGAGAAGGACAGTTCACTGACACAGATCACTTGGTAAGCTGGGCACAAGCAAATATGGGTAACAGAAAATTGATAATAGAGGTCTCTGTAATCCAGCAGACCAAAGTATATAACAAGATCCAACAGCCGGAAATCGATTCTAGAAAAATTGAGACTAGAAATAAGGCACATTTTTTAAAGTGAGGGTAATTAGCCATTGGAACAGTTTACCAGTGTTATGATGGATTCTCCACAGGAAATTTTTAAATCAAGATTAGATATTATTTGAAAAATTCAGCCACAGCTATTAGACTTGAAGCAGGAATTAATTAAGCAAAGTCCTAAATCCTATGTTATGCAGGACGTGAGACTAGATAATTACAATGGCCCCTTTAGTCAGCAACCCAATCTTCATCTATTGGCTTTGAGCATACAACAAAATAAGACAAGCCAAAAAGAATAAAGTCTCCATAGCAGCTGGATCACACAGCCAGTGTCCTATGTCTTCACAACACATTTTAATAACTGACCATCAGTTCCAGGGTGAGTTTGTGGAATTAAGTTGGGTTCTTTATCATCATGCACGTCTTCAGTAACAAAAATTCTGAAGACCAGATTAGGCTCTCTGTTACACCTCTACAACCCCACTGTCCTAAGATTATGCTATCATTGCAATCTCAGTAGCCTTAAATGGACTGGCACAGGTATAATTTGACCTGCAGATTCTCTATTGCTGATGGTGATGCAGGATCTGTAAAGAATGTTTCTTGACTGTCAAAGTGAAGGCTGAGTTTGAGGAGCTGGTAGTTTTTAGTAGCAAGATGAGCAAATTTGATATGGAAATAATGATTACAGAATTTGACAATGCAATTGTTCTACAAAATCAACTTCAAGAGTACAGCTGCATTTTTAAAGGACAAAAACATCCAGACTTAATCTGTTTGCATTGTTATTGCAAAAGAACAATTGCTGATAAACTGCACTTATTTTCAATTTTTTCAAAATAAAAAACTTTCTCCTAGGCTTTAGTCTTTTATGCCAAAATTGAGCCTGGAGCAAACATTTATTGCTGAGCTATATAAAACCCATTAAACTCGGGGTTTACAAGAGAATGTATTTGCACAACCCTACAAAACAGCACACTCAGAAAACTAACTCTGAACAAAATAAAAATGGTGGGGGTTCCATTCTAGATATATGGTCCAATCCTCTGAGCTGCCAAGCACCTCCAATTTCCATCCATTCAAAAATAGGATTCAGCCATATGTTGGTCTTAATGGCTTTTATATCAAACAGGCTTCATTTACAGGAGTTTGTTAATTTGCTCTGCAGACATCAACTCTTCTAGTCTGCTTTGGTTTTCATAGTGTGTTGATGGTTATAGTTAACTGAGCTGGGCTCCCAAAGTCAAGTTGTGCTTTCTGCCTCCTTCACTGTTGCCTTTATGATAAATATAGCAATGGAAATGTGATACCCTCTGTTTTCTGAGTATTGCACCTTTATATTTCTAAGAATTCTCCTCTTAGCAAAGTTCAGCAGCCATTTTATTCTCAGACTTGTTGCAATGACAGAGGAGGCACTCTCACTGATGGAGACTTCACTTTTTTTCCTTCTTGTCATTTTTCTAATTCTACAATGTAAGTTGTTTTAGGCAAAACACACCTTTAGTTTTACTGCATGGAAACATAACCACCACCAATATGTGTTCTGCAGTCAGAATATAGTGCCAGATGCTCAGCTAGACTAAACTGGTGTAACTCTAAGCAAGTCATTGGATCTACACCTATTCATCAAAAATCTCAGCCATAACTGTTAAGGTGCATGACAGAAGAGTCCAGCTCATTTCTCTCCTCTAAACTGAATCTTTTCACCTATAATTCGTGCAGACAAAGAGGATTCAGGTAATTTGGGTTAAAAGGTGTCATTTTTACATAGCAGTTTTTCTGACTACAATACCATTTTCAACACACACAATGCTATGCAATTTTGATAGCAACATTATAAGTACAAAACTAATGTAAACAACCTCAGTGGATTAAATAGTCGAGGACTAGAGTAATGCATATGCTGCAGTCTGCTCTACAGCACAATAGTTGAATTTGGCTGTGCACATCAGATCAAATCTTAGCTACAGAAAACATTCACATTTCTGATTTGAACAGAGCAGACAAAGAATTCTCCTTGGAGAATTTCCCCTTGGGGAAAAATACAGTTAGAGATTAAGAAATTCAGTAGCAGTGCTCTACTGAGCAGATGCTAGGTGATGGCAGGAATTAAGGAACTTCATGGTAGTAAGGCCTGCAGTAGTGTCACCTGCGGCCACCATAATCATGTGTCACTGTGAAACAGGAGATTAGAGATACAGCAGAAACATACCCAAGGGGCAGTCAGGAGGGAGAGAAATACAGTTGGTTAAGGTACATATCTTGAGAGGGGAAATAGAAAATGCATTCAGAAGTAGAGCAGTAAGAACATGCTGACAACACACTGAATTTTTTGAAAAATATTCTTTTTAAAGTGGATGTAGGTTTGGACCACTGGATCCAAGCTTCCATGTTTTACATAAGAGGGATTCAGAATCTGCACCTACATCTAAGTACACTATCACCCCAGAGGACAGGAGCCAAATCTCAGTTTTGAGGTCTGACGCATTCTAATACAGTTTGGCTGGTATTGGCATTCGTTTTAACAATTTATCTATTCCTGCTTCTACTTATACATCACCAAGGGTCAAAACCCTGTTTGTTTTACTACCTATGAGTAGCCATGGAGAAATCAGTGGGTATAATCATGTAAAAGATTTAGCACCAAATAAGTTATAGGGCCAAATTTTGTATCAATGGGCTTTCACCAATATAACTGAGAGAAGATTTTGGCCCAGAAGGTACGTCACACGTGACTGTCCGGGAACTGATACCATCACAAAGAGAAACTAAGGCATAAAGAGCAGGAATAGGTGAAATTTTAAAATGAAGTTACAGTTTTCAGAAAGAGGAGCCTATAATCAAATATGTTCTCTCTACCCAAACTGACTAAACAGAATGTTTTTAGACCTTTTCCATGAGGTGTCAGCAGGTCTAATTTTAAAAGGGCAGTACAGACTCTAATTATACAGCTAAGTTTTTTTTTTGGGGGGGGGGGGTTGCCTTTCACCATAAGAAGGTTAATACCACTTTAAAAAGGTAAGCAAAGAAAGAACATGCTGTAACCTTTTATCTTGTCTTTAATTTGACAGTAACAAAAGCTGAGGAAACACAGCCTGCTGCCTCCTCTCATATCACCAGACTTTGCTGTGTGTGCAGGGCCGGCCCCAGGCACCAGCGAAGGAAGCAGGTGCCTGGGGCAGCCAATAGAAAGGGGCAGCACTCTGTCCGTTAGCGAGGCGGCATGTCCGGGTCCGTGGTGGCAATTCGGCGGCAGACTCTTCAGTCCCTCTCGTCCTCTTTGGCGGCACTTCAGCGGCAGCTCAATCGCTCCGCTTCAGTCTTTGGCGGCAATTCAGCAGCGGGTGCTTCAATCGGGTTTGTGGTTTTTTTCTTTCTTCGCCGCTTGGGGCGGCAAAAAAGCCGGAGCCGGCCCTGTGTGTGTGTGTGTTAAGTCCCCAGAAAGTGGTATTAGCAGTAGTCACATACAGATAGGTAGACAGATGCTCCCAGGAGAAAGGAACCAGAGAGAGATGCATACCATTCCCTTCACACTGCGTAAGAAATTAACTCTCAGGAGAGCAGTACTTTGGAAAGAAAAAAAGAAAGTGGCTACTATATGGTTTAAAATCAAACTTTACTGACAACATTGTTACAGGCTCTCCAAGTATGATTACGATTATAGGGCTTGAATGTGCCTTAAGGAGGCAAAATCCTGTGTGTGGAGGGTGCAGAGTCACACTGCACCAATGGGAGCCCTGACAGAATTGTGCCCTGTGTGTCCCCAGTGCAGGAGAACTGCCCCAGCTGCACAGCTGTTCAGGAGACGGCCTCTGTGGATGGCTAGCTGTAAAAAAAAAAAAAAGAAGGGGGGGCTAACCCCTCCCCCATTTTGGGCTGGACTGCCTCTTCAATTATGCCAACTTCTACTGCTTGGAGCTAGAAGAGCACACACACAAAAGCCAGCACATCACACTATGAACAAAGGTTGGTTAAGTCGATGCAATGCTGTATTTACATTTCTATAATCTTCTGGAGTAAACTGAAAACCAGGAAGAGTGAATACCACCATCATGGTTCTTTACTTCAGCATTTTCTTCTAAGATTCCAAATTGGATTGTGAGGTCAATGCCAATCAGACAAATGGGATGAGGTAACTACTTAAAGAGATCAAATAATTCATTACAGTGGCTCAGTAAGATTCAATTTTAAAAGGCTGGGACTTTAATTCTTGCAATCCTTAAATCCTGAAATGGATGGTGAGATGCAGGTACTTTTTTTTAAAAGAGGCACAGTACATATTCTATGTCCAAAAGATTTATCCTGTGCTCTCATTCACAACTTAACTGTACAAAAGAATGATTTAAAATACCATCCTTTAAATGAAAGCCCATGTTTTCTCATATAACTTCCAACATTATCATCTTACATAAAACCTATCATTATGCCATTATGCAGTAGCAATCAGCTAGATGACTAGGGATTAGTTTTATTCTTTTAGATGTTTTTCGCACACCCTACAAAAAAAAATCTGAATAATGAGAATATGAATTTCGGTCTCTAACATAATGGTCCTGTCTAAAAATTAAGTTAAGAACAGCGAATGTATGACCAGCTCCAAGTTCAGCTGCTGTGTCCCTTTCAAAACAGAGATAATTAGCAGATGCCAAAAAAACAAAGTAATGTTCTAGAACAGTGAAACTGAAAAACACTCCAGTCCTTTGAAAATAAGTGGACCAAATTCTCTGGTGGCCTAACTCCATTGACGTCAGTGGAGTTAGGTTAGTAGAAAGTTTGTTCCCAAATCTTAATTACAAGATGCAGAGAGTTACTCACAATTTCCAAGACTTAGTGAATTGAACTGCATTTTAAATTTTCAAGTGCCTTTGCCATCCCTTCATCTGCATTAATCACTTGTGATATTATTTATAATGTTATTACAGGAGTGTACAGAGGTACAATCAGGGGCTGTACAAACAAGTAGTAAAAAGGCAGCCCTATTTCTATCAGGTAAGACTCCAATAACTCTTTGTCAGGGTGCTTTTCCAGTGCTTTGTGCTGATTAGTAGAGCTAGCCAGAAAACAATAATTCCATTTCAGGAAAAATTTCACTGATTCAAAATTTGTTTTCTTGCCGATGAGGAACAAAAATGAGACCTTCCTAAAACATAACGAAAAACCAAAGTGAGACCCCTCAGTAGTTGAACAGGCAGGGCTCTCAACAAGGGATGTGGGAGAAATGTGTTAAAGTCCCTGGTGTGCCTGATTCAAAAAAGGACTCGAACCACACTCACCTGCATCCCGAGTGAGTGCCCTAACCACAGAGCTATAGAATCAATTTTCCAATAAATATTTAATTATTTTTATAACATGGAATGGCTCAAACAGGAGACACAGAGAGAGAGACTGATTCTACATCTTGGTGGGTGGGGACTGAAACAGGAGCCTGGGTCTCCCACATCCCATGTGAGTGCCCTAACCTCTGGGCTATTGGCTCTTCAGGGGGAAGCACGCACTCGATTTCTCACTCCCAAAATGCCACTCGGAGCCTGAGAAACCTTCCCAATGAAATATGAAAAGTTTTGATTTTGACAAACTGGCATTTTCTGAGGAAAAACATTTAGTCAAAAAATTCCTGACCGGCTCTAGTGCGCAGTGTCGTCAGCTGCCATTGACTTCTTCTATGAGAGTTGTTGGCACACAGCACCTCACAGGCTCAGAGGCCTGAATGTATAAGCTTACTAGAGAGAGCTCTTTGCACAGAGACATAATAAGGGCTTTTCACATGAGTGTCTGGCGTTTGACAGCTGGACACTACAGCACTTTAATGTAGTAAGATATGATGTTGAAACAAGACAGATACCAATGCAAATGGACACTAATTCATTTGCTAACGATCCACATCAACCATAAGACCGGCTGCCAGTGGTTTCCTGTCCTTTCATCAAAAGAGAGACGGAGCCTATTTAAATGTTTTAATTGTTGGGAGAGAAATGGATTTGCTTTTATCCAATCAATATTACTTTGACCAAGAATCAATTAAACTGACAAGGCTTCTACTATTGAAGTAAGTAGGAGTTTAATTAAATTCCATTCTATAGTCTATGTAGGGTATAGAAAGAAAAGGGGCATGTAAGGGCCACCCTTTTTAATGTGTGGATTGGTAACTTGGTTAGGAACAAGTCATAAATTAAAACAGTGGTGCATTAACATTTTACTTTAAATCATACAGTACGTCAAAAGAAAACCACAGCTATATACTGATACATTCTAGTACAGTACATTTTTGTGTTAAAAATTCATACACAATGGACAGCTCTGCGTGTCTTTTATAGCACAAGGATACAAAGTATAAAGGGGCTTCCTTCTTCCATTTCCTTAGAAATCATCATTAGCATTAAACAGACTCTCTTTGCCCATTTTCTCTATAAGTTCACTGTACATGCAATGAACTATTCTAAGATAACAATGAGCTTTTTAATTGGTCAAACTTTCCCCCTCACTCCCCAGCAGCACAGCTCAATACTCCCTCTTAGGTGAAGAAGCCATTAAACCATTTGAAAATGACATTTTCAGAAAGGAATTTTCTCTTTCTTTTTTTTTAAACCCCTGAAGTCTGAAGCAAGGCGGGTGGGGGTGAGGTGGTGGTGAGGATTAGCTCAAATCCTAACAAAGTTCTAAAAAATATTACATGAAATCAAGCAGCAATTTGCTGGCAACGTTAGAAAAGAAAAACTCTTCAAGCAAGACACCTAGAATGTAAGACCTTTCTGCAAGCTGCAACACCTCTGATCATTTAGCCCAAAGCTTCCATCACTCCAGACTCCTGACATGATGCCTATTCTAGTTTTATTTTCCTCAGGCTGCTTTGCTCACCGAGGCAAGTAATTAGAGTACCCAATAATAGGGCCACAGTTCCACATTAACTTTCAATATTATCATCCTATTGCCAGTGGCTAAAACAATGATAACAATGGCAAATCTATATTCTTCCTTGCTAAACATCTATTAAAATAAATGATTCAGTAAAAATCATCTTCAGCTTTCTTGTTCTGAAATTTGCCCCTTTTATACAATTCATATACAGTTCTAAGTGACTTACAAGTCCCCCTGGCTTTACATCTTTTCTCCTAATTGCTCAGTGGTTCATTTCACCCACAGCTTTTTGTCTCCAACTTACTTAGTGCTGGCATGATGCCAGTGTTTTCATTTGATGTTAAGTTAAGAGTTGATGAAGGGTCCCCAAATACTGCTTGTTTATTTTTACTGTGTTAGGTTATTTATATATATATCCTGATGTTTTTGATGTTCTATTTTATACTTTTTTAAGTATAAAACCTGCATATGTTTATCTCCCTCATGATTTTATCAACAATCTAATTGATTATAGTTGGTTGAATTTTTTTCTGTGGAACGTTTTTCCCATCAGAAGATGCTGTTTCATCAAAATCATAATATTCTCTGGCAATGCGTCAGTTGGCAGGGAAAAAGTCTAAATGAATTGTTACAAGATAAAACATTTTGTTTCAATTATCATTTTGATTAATTTAATCTCAAAATTTATATTAAATCAAATATTGATGTTAATATTCTATTTATATATTAAATATATTATATTTGCTCTTTTAACTATATTACAGTGTTTTGACATCAAAATGATTTGACATCATCAAAACAAAATAATGTTTCCATGCCAATTTTTTGAGAGAAATTTTGAAATTTAAAGTTTTCATTATGATCTGGAATCAAAACAAATTTTGAAATGTTAGAATTTTCCATGAGAGGGAAATTCCATTTTCCAACCAGCTCTAATTGATTACAAATGCATCAGTTACAAACACTGGGTCTAATTCTGCAAGCACTTATGTACAAAATTACTTCTTTACGCAAGTGAGAATTGTCCTATTGTCCCAGGTTCAAAAAAGAACTAGATAAATTCATGGAGGATAGTTCCATCAATGGCTATTAGCCAGTTGTGCAGGGATGCAAAACCATGCTCTGAAGTGTCCCTAACCTCTGTTTGCCAGAAGCTGGGAATGGGCAACAGGGAATGGAACACTTGATGATTACCTGTTGTGTTCATTCCCTCTGAAACACCTTGCATTGGCCACTGTTGGAAGACAGGATACTGGGCTAGATGGACCATTAGTCTGACTCAGTATTGCCATTCTTATGTTCTCATAATGGATCTAATATTCCAGGTAATGGCTTCAATCCTGGACAAACCTACATGTATAAATGCTGTGTTAGATTATCACTTTCAAAATGAAGGACTCTCAGAAGTATCTGTTTAGAAGCTAGAAAGATAAAGTTTGTTCACAAAGGTTAGGCTTCATTCTCATCTCACACGCACCAGTTTACATCAGGAGTAATCCCAATTGTGCAAAACTCGAGTTATACCAGTATGAAACCAGTGTAAGTGGATACAGAATCAGGCTTCTGGAGTTTAGGGAATTCTCCATCCCATTACATGTGCCAAAATTATTATTCTGATTATTAAAATACATTTTAAATGTAATTCAGTGTCTAGCTGATTACTGGCACAGACATACAAGATGGAGTGAAAAGTGTCTGAAGGCACTGCATACCAGCACCATTTCCCGGATTCATTATGAATTTGGGGTATAAAAATCTGGAACTTTTACCAAGGCTGTGACAATAAAATAATATTTAGCTCTTGGTGATTTTAATATAAAAATCTCAGTGTGATTTTCAAATATTAAAACTCTCAATATCACTCAATAGCCGGTCACCCATGGAGCAACAGTAGGAAGTATGTTGTCTAAACTCTTCTAACAGGCAAAGAAAATCAGAGTTGATACTAAGCCATGGTGGATCTAGGGAGCAATAAATCCATAAAGCATTAAGAACCTCTGTGTGGAGTCCCACTAAGCTATTCACTCTCTTACTGCTGAATTACACATTTTGCCAAAGTCATCATAATGCCGTGTGTCTCTAGGCACATGTGCATTTAGGGTATGTCTACACTGCAATTAGACACTTGCAGCTGGCCTGTGCCAGCTGACTCAGGCTCACAGGGCTCAGGTTAAGGGGCTGTTTAATTGCAGCGTAGACGTTCAGGCTCTGGCTGCAGCCCAAGCTCTGGGGCCCTCCCCCTCCAGCTTGAGTCCAAACATCTGTACCACAGTTAAACACCACCTTAGGTCAATCCTTGCGAGCCCAAGTTAGGTGGCACAGGCCAACTGCAAGTGTCTAATTGCAGTATAGACATGCCCTAAGAGGCAGTTTGTTGGTTTTTCTCTGCCTGTAGTAGCTCAGTTCTACAGTCTGCACAGAGCTCTGCTCTTCTGTGTGCTGTTTCTTCCAGAAAAAGTGAAAGAAGGCAGTTGGCAAAGTCATCTACATCTACTATAGTTCGCTCTTAAAACACCCACAGGCACCGGCAACAGACAATTATAGCAGGGTCACTTTTTTTCCTCCACTGTGCCTATTTAATAACAGTGATTCTGCAAACATCTTTACAGGGAGAGAGCGCTGTTTGGCTAGTAACTACTCTGTGGTGCTGCATTTAATTAACATGTTAAAATGCTTCTGGAGCAGTCACGCATGATTTTAGTGTGGGGGGGGGGGGGAAGCCTCAGATTTCTTGCTTATATTTGACAGCTATTTCCATAACAATGACTAAAGTTTAAATATGTTAAGTCAACAATATAATATAGAGATAGCCAGAGAGGTGGCAAACACTCATTAACTTTGTGGCATGGTCGATGTCATTAGCGTTAAATGGGATCACTGAGCCAGGACACCAATCTCCTGCTGCACGAGTGAGATCCTGATACATTGGGGAGTAACAGGAGCTGGATTAACTAGCATGGAGTCTGGGACTAGCAGCCAATTACTACATGAGAATACAAGACTTTGCATAAATTATCAGTACATAGTATTCTCCTGCCCGATACATCTCTTTCGAGACCACGGTACACCTTGAACGGTCTTATCAAATGCAAACTTTTTTTTAAAAGTACAAAACCAGCAGATGAGAACCTTTTTTTCTAATGAGGCTATTAGTACTGCTTTGTGCATCTAGAGTCACTGCAACGTGACTCCCTTCTGACAATAAAGTTACTACTGGACCCTGGAGGATGGGGGGAGGGAGGGGAAGCCAGAGCCTGAGCCCTGCTGCCCTGGGTGAGGGTGGAGCTCAGGCTTCAGCTTCAGCCCCAAGTCCAGCAAGTCTAATGCTGGCCCTGGTGAGCGACCCACTTTGGGGTCCCGACCCACAGTTTGAGAACTGCTGATACAGACTGAAAGGGGTGTCCTGTGTCCAAAAACAGGAGACGTAAAATTTCAGTAACACTTGGATTCTAATTCACAGTATTGCCAATCATTTGCTGTGTGATTTAGTTTCCCCCCTCAGTTGAGAAATATATGCAGCATCCATTTTGATATTTACATGTTTCACCAAGGTGGTGTGGAGGTTCAGAGTTTTTGTTTGTTTGTTTGTTTGTTTGTTTTTTGGGGGGGGGGTTCTTTTAGAGGTTTGATATTCTTGGTTAAAAAGCACCATGTAAGTGCATAGTCAGTATTATACCACAAGAACATTAAAATTGCCATACTCGATCAGACCAATGGTCCATGTAGCCCAGTATCCTCTCTTCTGACAGTGGCTAGTGCCAGAGGCTTCAGAGGGAATGAACAGAACAGTCCCGTCGCAGCTAATGGCAGTCAGAGGCCTAGGGATATCCAGAGCATGGGTTTGCATCCCCCATCATCTTGGCTAATAGCCATTGATAGACCTATCCTCTATGAACTTATCTAATTCTCTGTTGAAACAAGTTATACTTTTGAGTGGTAACAGCTCATTTAGATCCCATCATTTTGTATGTATAGTCGGTATTATGTTTTCCAATGTGCAATACTTCGAATTAATCAACACTGAATTTCATCTGCCATTTTGTGCCCAGTCACTCAGTTTTGTGAGATCCCTTGTAAGACTTCACAGTCAGCTTTGGACTTCTCTTGAGTAATTTTATATCATCTGCAAGTTTTGCCACTTTACTATTTACCCCTTTTTCCAGATCATTTATGAATATGTGGAACAGCACTGATCCGAGTACAAATCCTTGGTTGATCCCAATATTTTTACCTCTCTCCACTATGAAAACTAACCATTTATTCCTATCCTTTAGTTTCTATCTCTCAAACTGCTGAGCTTCAGTTCATTTGCAAATTTGACACCATCAGATCAGGATTAAACAAAGACTGTGAATGGCTAGCCAACTACAAAAGCAGTTTCTCCTCCCTTGGTGTTCACACCTCAACTGCTAGCAGAGGACCTCACCCTCCCTGATTGAACTAACCTCGTTATCTCCAGACTGATTCTTGCCTGCATATTTATACCTGCCTCTGGAAATATCCATTACATGCATCTGACGAAGTGGGTAGTCACCCACGAAAGCTTATGCTCCAATTCATCTGTTAGTCTTAAAGGTGCCACAGGACTCTCTGTTGCTTTTTACATATCCAGACTAACATGGCTACCCCTCTGATACTATCTCTCAATGTATTGATCCATGAGAGGACTTTCTCTCTTATCTCATGATTGCTTACTTTGTTTTGATTTGCTTTCTTTTTGCAGGGTAGTCAACCTAAATAGGGTCTGCATAACAGGTTTAGACCTTCCATTAGTAGGTGTCCATTAGTAGAAAACTCAAAAGTGCAATACTCTTCCCCTGCTGCTGATTACGCTTCGTGTGCATGTCCTCCAGGCAGATTTTCCCAGAATGCACTGCTACAAACTCAGGCAGTGGAAGTGCAGTGAATGTGGATACACAAACACAGTTGAGACATGGCTGCTTTGTGAAAACAGCTGCTGTGTTGATAGAACTCAGCCATCTTTGCTGTAACCAGTTTAGATGAGTGTGTCACAAACTGGTTACAAAACCAGGGTTCTGCCGGTAGTGTAGCCAGGGCCAAAATGTGAAATTGTCACATTAATGTTCAGAAAACATGTGTTTTGATTTTGACAGGGGGCTTTCAGATTTGTCAGCCAAGAACTAAATCTGTAACCTTTTGATTGAAAGAAACTCAGCCACCAATGCCCCTGGGTATCATGATTACTGTATTTAAAACATTAAATTTTGCTCAATTGAACGGTATAATTATTTTACTTCAGCATGTAACTTCTTCTGCAAAGGTTCCACCTATGCCCTTCTTTACCCATTTGATTATATTTGTTTCAAAGACAATCCGTTCCATGAAGCAGACACACTTGACTGAACAGTAGAGAATACTACTGGAGGGCAGCTGCAATATCCAACAGTTACATGTACGATATACTCTGTGTTCCAGGAAAATCCCTACTTAAAATGTGTACAGCATTGTGCAGAGATAATCAAGGACAGAAAAGAGCTACAGCCATTCATATTAGGCAATTTTATCCTGGGGTGTACTTCACAAAATACCTTTAAAATAATAGATATAAGCGGAATAAGAACTCATGTAAGAATTAGGCAGCTATATCCTGAGGTAGATAAGCTGTTCTATACAATAGATGGCGTTAGTTACTTCCACTCTGACTCCATATCTTCCCTCCCCCTAACCTGCTGCAGAAATATAATGTCCATTATAACCAGAATGCAACACACATTTCAGTTTAAGCCACTAATAGAATTCCTGCTTATTCCAAGTTTCGTTGTGGTTACAGGGCCCTCTGGTATGCTATAACTTAAGTAATAAGAAAGCATTTTGGAGAATTATTGTATATCTGGGCTATGTTTTGTGAGGCATAAGACAAACAGTGGAGTGACTGCAACTACCTGAGTCGTTCAGTAAATTAATCCCTTAGAAATGTTTTGCCTGGAGTCTATTATTGCTGTTTTAAAATGGACACTTAGAGAAAAGAAATGAAGTAGTCTTAGCCACACATTTAGTAGGGATTATTGACACTATGTAAGATGTGATTGCCAGACAAAGAATTAATTCTGTGCAGACTGCAAAAGCTGTTTTATAAAGAAAAGTAGCAATTAACAAAGGAACATAAGAATATCTGTACAGGGTTAGGCTCATGCAGCATCCTGTCTATATCAGTGTCCAGAACCACAAACAGGGGAAGAGGAAAGAAATCACTAAGTGGACAGTAATAGAATAATCAGACCAGAGAGGAAGTTTCTTCTTAACCTCCATCAAATAGGGATTAGTTTATACCCTGAAATAAGGGTTTAAAACCCATCAAAACAATTAATTTTTATCTTACCTAATGTACCTGTGGATTTCTCATTAGCCATATAGATGTTTAATGCTTTCTTGACACTAAATAAGTTCTTGGCCCAAACAGGATTTTGAGCAGTGATTCCTGTATTATGAGAAAAAGTAAACAGGGCTACCAATGCACCTTTTATATACCATTCTGCATACCATGCCTTTATCATGTTGCCCAATCTTTGTCTCCCCTTTAAACTAAACAGACCCAAACTTTTCACTCTCTTCACATGGAAGTCTTTCCATGCCTCTAATCATTGTCACTACTTGGATCTAAACTACTTTTACCTCTGCTTTACTTTTTTCAGCTAGTGTGACCATAAGTGAACACTATACCCCAGGAAAACACATATTATCATTGATTTATATAATGGCATTACAGTAGCATTGTACCAATTGAGTATCCCGGAAATAGCATGATGTGGCTAAACAAAACAATGGTGGCTTTAATCTTATTTATTTTGGAAGGAGCATATCCCAGTACAGAAAGCTTGTTAACCAATATCTCCTCCTCCAATCCTGCTAGCATCGAAATAATATGAAACAAGCAAGCAAAACTGCAAACTTTTAAACTTAATTTGTCTTGATAGTATACATTTTATTAAAACTGATGTATTTATAATTCTGAGCAATTGAATCAGAGACAAAAAATACCCCAAATAAGCTGTTCTTGAAAATAATCACTTAGGTCCTGGTTGTATTTGAGGTCTAGAGTTCTCCAATACAGTGGTGGCAATGTCAATTTCCCTTGAAAAGAGGAACAAACATTCCTGGGATAGATGCCACATTTACATCTGGTGCCCCTGAACCCCTGTAATCCAAGAAAACCTGGGTAATTACATAGTACAGCATTGTTCTGTTTTTGTTTTACTCTCAACAGACCCATGAATCATAGGACAAAAAACAAGTATATTTTTAAAGCTGATTAGGAGATTTTGACACACAACCTCCATTAATTTAAATGAAAGTTGTGTGTCTAAATCCTTCATCAGCTTTGAAAATCTCAGCCAAGACATTTGGAGGATCTATACAAAACAGATAATAGAATTCTACCATGGCACCTATGATTAGCTATAAAGACATGACATGGGTTACCTAGATTGTCTACATAAGTATCTTCTCTTCTTTCTCTTTGGCTATCCCTCAATGCGAGGATGATGTCTGCCACATGGATTCATTGGCGGGTTTTTAAGTGGCTGAGGAGCCCAATGCGTGACCAGTCTTCCCACCGTCCTTAACGCAGGTCTTCACCCCAAGGCCTCCCCCTCTTGCAGCGTTCCCCTTTTCCAAGCCTCCCAGCCTGGGACTCCTAAGCCCTGGGACTCCTCCCACAACAAACCTTTTGCTTCCAAGCTTGGCTTCCCTTGAACCACCCAGATCTTCCCCTTATTCTAGGGGCCACTGCCTGAGCCTTCCCCTTCTAAAGAGGCTCCAGCTTCAGTCAGTTCTCACCAACTGCTTTCTCCAAAGCTCCTCACCAGCATCTCAGTAGTTACTGTTCACCTTTGAAACTCAGCTTTCTCAGAAGCTACTCCTTCCAGGTCTTCATTGCTGCTTCCTTCTTCTCTGGGTCTCAGACAGCTCTCACTTGTCCCTTACTCTCTCCGAATCTAACTTGCCAGATCTCTGAGTCACCGGGATCTCTTTCCCTCTAAGGCCCAGGTGCCCTCTCTTAAGCTTAACTGTGGGGAGCAACTGACCAGTCACAGGTGCCCTGGCCTTTTTCCTCTACCCTAGAATGTTGATGAATAGTAATATATCTATAGCTACAACCAAATCACTGATAACTAATGCTGCAGTACTGCTCTGTGTGCATCCATAGGTATACTGTACGAATATACACATACATTCAGAGCGGTACTGCAGGACTTGTTAAGAGATTTGTCCCACAAATCTGCAGATAATCAATAATTTAAAAATGCATCCTCTACCTATGTATGTCTTTAAATTTACACATGCACTGAGAACATAATATATGGTACTGCTTATATTATAAGTTCAAGTAGAGTGAAACCATTTTGAATTATTTCTAACAATATGTGAGAATAGATGATTTTAAAAGATATCACCTTGAAATTTAGTCAGTTTCAACCAAGGAATGAAAAATGCCAACGACTTACCCGAGTCCCCCTACCAATTGTTATGATTTTATAACTGCCAATTCAGATAGTATGTGATACAGAGCTCACTTCTGGGCATAGTTTATTCACATGCACCAGTACAATAATTTCCTCAGACATTGTAGTAAAACCATTTTCCAATTTCACAATAAACAGAAACATATAAGTAGATAGACATATGTCATTTTGATTAGATATAACTATACCTTTTACTTATTTATTTCTAGAAAAAGATACAGACACAGGACAGATGAAACCAACCACAGAAGAAAAACAGTGAAACTGACTATCCACAGAAGTGCTGTCAAAGGCACAAAGTAAAACTGAAACAGGGATTTTTCTCCCTTCTAATCTCTTTCAGTGCTACTAATCTTAAGTGTTGCTTGTAACAGCAGTAGGAAAAAAAAAAAAAAAAAAAAACCACCAGACACAGGAGTGATTTTTTAAGTTGACAGTGTCCCTTTAAAGTCAACTCGGTACAGACTAACATCACAGCATGCTGTAACTGTAGCTTCTTTCTCTATGAAGCTGTTTTTTCACTGTCATCACAGACTTCACATGAAATGTTGAACTGATATTTGCCATGAAAAACATGAAGCTTGAACTTTCTACTAGTTTTTCTGTTTACACATGCAGTTTTTACATCTGGCCTGGACATAGGGTTAGTATGACTGCAGCCTAACCCAACCGTGATCCCCTTACAAATGCAAATAGTCCCACTGGCTTCAAAGGGGCTACTGGTGTGAGTAAGATAATCTTACTTTGGCCCTTAGTTTGAAGCCATATTAATCATATCCAAACAGAACATACAAATAGGGTGCCGGCGGGGTCTTTATGGAAGGGGGGCAATGGTTATACTCCTTTTCCTCTGAACTGGAAGAAAACCATTCTACATGAACATTGCTGTTGGGACCGCACTGGAAGCAAGAGGAGTGCATGGGGTTAGACTGGCAGAACAATGCTGCAGACATTAAATACAACAACTCATCTCCTTTTTACATAGGAACTAAAGGCCAGATCCATAGGTGGTAGGAATGGGTGTACTTCCATTAACTTCAGTTGAGTTATGCCAGTTTGTACCAGTTAAGGATCTGGCCCTAAAACTCCATAGTGCTACAGGAGTTGGCAGGGCCGGCTCCAGGCACCAGCGCAGCAAGCAGGTGCTTGGGGCGGCCAACAGAAAGGGGCGGCACGTCCGGTTCTTGGGCGGCAATTCGGTGGCGTTCCTCAATCTCTCTCAGAGGGAAGGACCTGCCACCAAAGAATGAAGCGGCGGTGGTAGAGCTGCCGCCAAAGTGCCGCCGATCGCAGCTTTCCCCCCCCCCCCCGCGCCGCTTGGGGCGGCAAAAAACCTGGAGCCAGCCCTGGGAGTTGGTGAGTGACCTGCAGGACCTTTCTTCTTTATATCTGGTCAGTGCTCCTTGATATTTACCCCCTGTGCTATCCGTGAATCCCTGGCTTTTTAAAAAAGATAGATCCTCTTCTTTCTACAAGACTGCCATACCCATTTAAACTGGAAGACAATATAGTAGATGATAGTTGCTTTTAATTAAGTGTTCCACTCCACTGATTTTCTGCCAAAGGAGATATTTAGGCCACCTTCTCACTAGCTTTCCTTTCCCCCATCCCGTTCCATGGTCCTACTTTTCTCGCTGCGAGTCTCTTGCCATTTATGCATCTAAATAATATATTTGCTCGTTCATCTTTATTTTGCTTACAGTTGCTGTGATTTGCTACTCGAGCCCTTCCAATCGCACCAGTGAAGGACAAAAAACAACAACAACACAGCCCTCTTTTTGAATTTCCTTGCCTCCGTGCATTTGTGGCACAGAGTTATTTACGTGTACTCCTTTGAATGTTTTAGTTACTGCCAAAGCTATTATTATTTCCTTCCCTTTCAGTTGATGCACATATTCAGTTAAAAATCAATTGTGCACCACATCCACCAACATACCCCCAGACTTATTTCCTCCACTTAATATTTTCCAGTCTGTGCTTGGATAGTTAAAATGTTCCATTAATACCACTCAGGCCTTTTTACTTTTTTTTTTTAAATGCTCCATCATTTCACAGTCCATTTGTCATTTGTGGCAAGATGGCCTACTGCATACCGTTCACACAGCTAGTTTACCCTCTGAAACGCCATCCTCAATCTATAGTATCTCTTCGCTCTTAATTCCATAGATGTCTTTTGGCAGTTGTCTCAAGTACAGCTAGAAGGGCCTGTCCCTTGGAACGTGATCTGGTCTATTCAAAAAGTTTAGAGCTTTAGAAAAAAATATGGGGGTTATCAAATTGTGGCTACTTATGCTCAATGTCCATGTCTAAATGTGCATTTGAGGCCAACACCTGCTAGAGATAGGACTATAGCAAAACCTTGTATCCTTAAAACTTTAAACTTTGGTGAGAGCAAGACACTTCTGTTCCAAACCCAGATCTAGGTTTTGTAGCTGGCCCCTCTTGCTATTATGCATCAAACCACACACAGATCCAAACATCCCTGTCCTAGGGATGGTGTGAAATGTAGGTTGGAATTCTGCGGCTCCAGCCCAGCTCTTCTACTAAGTCCCTAGAGCTAAACCAGCATGTTAGCAAACACGAGGCTTCAGGATGCGAGGACTCCTGAAGCTGCTCATCAGCTCTGAGGGAGGCACAAAGGAGGCTGTATTTGAAAGTAGAAGATAATGACAATGAGACAGAAATCAGCAGAGTGCAGAGGAGTGGTAGATAAGGGGAGATAAGACGAAATTGTAGAGTTGGTGAACAGAAAACATCAGACCAGAGTGAGGAAGGTGATGTGCAAGAAAAGCAAAAGGGACAGTTTTAGGGGAAGCTGTAGGGGGAAAAAACATTAGGTTAAAAAATATATGAAGAATATGAAAAATATGAAAAATATGAGAGAGGCCTGACACTTAGGTAATACGGTGACATTAGACTTGTCAAGGGATTGCAGACCAGGCCAGCTAGGAGGACAAAAACAGACAATTTGATTATCAGTATTTGTATTTCAGCAGCACATAAAAACACAGACTAAGATCGGTTCGCTTTTGTGCTATGCACTATGCAAACACATAGTGAGAGACAGCTCCTGCCCCAAAGAGCTCGCATTCTAAATAGAAAGACAGACAAAAAAGCTGGAGAGAACATAAGGGTGTGTGTGTGTGTGTGTGTGTGTGTGTGTGTGTGTGTGTGTGTGTGTGTGTGTGTGTGTGTGTGTGTGTGTGTGTGTGTAAAAAACACAGATCTCCTGACTCCCAGTCCTGTGCCCTATCCACTAGCCCATGATGCCAACCCAATCATTGATTTGAGACTGAAGGCTGAAAAGATAATGAAAAAGGGGGATAAAGAGGACAGGATGAACCAACAGAGCAATTTCTAATGATACTAGAATAAGGAAGATTAAAATAGCAATGTGCAACCTTAAAAATAAGAGTAAAATGCAATGATGGCAAGGCATGATATGGAACTTCCACATGCCATTTCCTCATCTAGAGCAAGGCCTGGTGATCGATCTCATCACCATTAGACATTGTTTTTCTTTGAAAGTAATCATTACTGGTCCCGGTGGAACAAGGAGTGGTATTAGGGGCTGTTCCTTTAAAGAGTAGGCTTCCCAGATAGAGCATCCAGGCACTGTTCTCATTATGCACAGCCAGATGGAACCAGGCAGTGGATAAAGCAAAGCCCTTGCAATCACCTTAACCACTGAGGCATGTGTCCCTAAAGGGACTTAGGAATTGCCACACCGAGTGTCCTATTGCCTAACTTTTAGGCACCTAGAAAAGCACAGCAATAACACTGCAATCCACAAAGATTGAGTTAAATTCCTAGGTTCCATATACAATTCATAGGCAGATACAGGCATCCTATAGCAGGAGTGGGCAAACTTTTTGGCCCGAGGGCCACATCTGAGTGGGGAAATTGCACACAGGGCACGGGGTTGGGGTGCAGAAGGGGTGCGGAGTGCAGGAGGGGGCTCAGGGCAGGGGTGCAGGGAGGGGCGTGGGAGGGGGCTCAGGGCAGGGGTTGGGGTGAAGGAGGGGTGTAAGGTGCATCAGGGGGCTCAGGGCAGGGAGTTGGGGTGCAGGAGGGGTGCAGGGTGCAGCAGGGAACTCAGGGCAGGGGACTGGAGTGCAGGACAGGTGAGAGGTGCGGCAGGGGGCTCAGGGCATGGTGTTGGGGTGCGGGATGCAGGAGGGGTTTGGGCTCCAGCCCGGTGCCGCTTACCTGGAGCAGCTCCGGGGTGGCAGTGGCGTGCACCGGAGCCAGGGCAGGCTCCCTGCCTACCGGCCCCGCACTGCTCCGGGAAATGGTCGGCACCATGTCCCTGCAGCCCCTGCGGGAGGGGGGACAGAGAGCTCCGCGTGTGCTCCTCTTGCCTGTGGGTACCTCCCCCGAAGCTCCCATTGGTCACGGTTCCCCGTTCCTGGCCAATGGGAGCTTCAGGGGAGGTACCCACAGGCAAGAGCAGCACGCGGAGCCCTCTGCCCCCCATCCCCTTGAGGCTGCAGGGACGTGGTGCCGGCCACTTCCCAGAGCAGCACAGGGCCCGCAGCGCCACGGGGGTGGCAATCCCGCGGGTCGGCTCCAAAGCCTTGAGTGGCCGGATCCGGCCTGCGGGCCGTAGTTTGCCCACCCGTCCTATAGTGAGATCCACAAAAGCCAGCATGGTAGGCAGCTCCCTGCCTAAGCTAGTCAATGGGAGATGCCCATAAGAGGGGTCCTAAGCCCCCCCTCATAGAGATAGGTGGCTAAGTCTGTGTTGCAGGGAGATATCTATCTCTGCTTAGTGATCCATGAATGAGAACCCCTGTCCTGGAGTCAAGCAACTTAGAAGCCAAAGCTGTTTCTTACAGGAATGAGTTAGGTGTCTGCCTTGCTACACACAAAAGCAGCCAGTGGAGATGCTGCTGCTGACCTTATAATTTTTAGTCCAATGGTCAGAGCACTCACCTGGGAGGTGGGAGACCTGGATTCAGTTCCCCCCTCTCCACCTGCAGGGGTGAAAGGATTTGAACAGGTGTCTCCCACCTCTCCATAGGATGCTCTAACCACTGAGCTATGAGATATTCTGATGAAAGACTCCTTTAATCTCTCCTGTTGAAGCTGTTCCACAGTGGATAAATAATCACAGTGATTGGACCAGGGAGTGTTTTGACCATTGGGCTAACTTGCCAGATTTTGAATGGGACTCATTCTGGTAGGTGGCTTCTGAGATAGGGTGCCAGGTGCCCAGTTTTCGAACGGAAAGTCCGGTTGAAAAGGAGACATGACAGTGTCCGGTCAGTGGATCTGACTAGACACCCAAAGTCCAGTTAGTGCAGGCGGGGGAGGCAGGGAGGCCTCGAGTCATCACCCATGCCAGCCCCTACTTAGCCAGGGCCGACTCCTACCTGCATCAGGCAGTTGCAGCTCCCAGCCCTGGCTCCGCAGACAAGTCCCTCCCAACTCAGGCAGAGGTGGGGGAGAAAGGGGAAGAGCAGCAAGCAACGGGGGAAGGGGGAAAGAAGCGAATGGGGGCAGGGCCTCAGGGGGAAGAGGCAGGGCAGGGGTGAGGCCGGCGGGGAAGGTACAGAACAGGGGCAGGGCCTCAGAAGGAAGGGGCAGGAGAGGGTTCTCAGGGGGAAGGGGCGGGGAAGGAGAAGTTCCAGCACTCCTACTGGAGTGTCCGGTTTTTAAATATTACAAAGTTGGCAACCCTATTCTGAGCGCGCCTACTGGATCGGACTCCTTGCACAGGATAGGTGTTTGTCCCCTATCTTCCCCTGGTTCATGAATCACAGTGGAGCTTAGGTGTGCATCTGGATGCCAGAATGAGGCAGCAGTACACACAGGCAGAAACTTAGGTGGCAAGGGAGCTTTTACCCTGCAAATGTAGGCGCCGAGTGAGTTTAGTTGTCTAGAGGGTTCAGAGGGAGTTTTGTAGGTTGCAGAACCTAAAACTGGGACTTAAGTGCCTAAACCTGAGATTTAGGTACCTAAGTCTGTAGTTTAGATATCTAAGTATCTTTGTGACCAGGGCCTGGGTGATTACTAAATGCCACACATTCTATGACACACAGGGAGCTCCATTGTCTTGGATAACAAATAGTAGTAGTGCGGCCCCATCACTCCTGTTGCCTGAAGTGACTCTGCGGTGAGTAGGCAGCTAGGGTGCAGCAGCAATGGACTTAGCTACTCACCTATACTGCATAGAAGCAACTATGATAGGCAAAAGAGACAGGGCCCATAAAACATTTTTGTTGTGCACTCACAAGATTTAAGCCAGCTATTAACTAGTCTCTGCTAAATCCTGTCTTTCAGAAACTAACACATTCTTCTTCATAAGCAGGTTCTCTATTCTCTTTTATTTTCCTACTTATCCTTTAATGTGAACACCCCAGTTATAGCCATCAAACTAGATTTCATTTAAGCCCACAATTTTACATTTTTCTGTATCTGTGAATGCCTCCAGTTTATTTATATCGTTTTTGCTGAACATCTTGCTTTTATATATAGGCACTTTATGAATCTTGAAATGGAACTTACTTGCCTTTAAACTGTTACTCATAAATCCCAAATTTAGCTGTGTTATATAGCTCATCTCCATTCCAAGTACATACTCTTTCTCTTTCCTCCCTGACACAGTACTTTATATCTTTATATGCCTATCCTCCTTTTTGGTACCGATACTATGTTCAGCTGAACAAAGTTTTCCCCAAAAACTTGGTAAAAATGTCTCTAAATACACCTCTACCCCGACATAATGCAACCTGATGGAACACGAATTCGGATATAATGCAGTAAAGCAGTGCTCCGGTGGGGGGGCTGCGCACTCTGGCGGATCAAAGCAAGTTCGATATAACGCAGTTTCACCTATAATGCGGTAGGATTATTTGGCTCCTGAGGACAGCGTTATATCGGGGTAGAGGTGTATCTTCTTACTCATTTTCAAAAACCCTAACTCACTCCTTACTAATTCACACATGATTCTCCATCTACCCTAAAATGATCTTCAGTGCTCTTCTCTTTCACTGCAGCTCTCAAGGCAAGCAATTGAATTTCTAATCTTTCTTACTGTACCTGGTCTCAATTTAAACACCAGTATTACACACATAACAGTAATAACTTCACTAGAGGACCTTTTCTTAATATCCCTTCCTTCCTTATCACCTGAAGAAGTTCTAACCCACTTGCCCTAATAGTTAATACAAAAGCAAGACAGCACTTGATGAATTAGATAGCAACACAATTACATATGATAAAAGAAAATATTATTTTTCTCGTTTCATTTGTTTGCCTTTTATATGAATAGATATAGGGCAACATTATAATCAAATCCAGGTGTCCTAAGTAAGACACGTATCTCACCCATGTCAAAGTCTGTATGTGAAAATCCCCCTTCCCCTTTATGTGAATCTAACATTTACACATTATTATTGCAGCCACAGATACAAAGATCTGATTCCGTAAACTGTCAGACGGCCTATTTTCCACTGGTTTCACAGAGAGTCCCTCAAGTGTGCGTATTTCCCTTGGCACAGTCCTGATGCTGATTGCACAGAGCTGTCTGAGCTACTATAAGCACTAGGATGCCTTTTTGTTTGGTCTATTAAATAAAGATATGCACCATGTTCCCACTAACATGTCTTGTAGGACCTGAGCTCAGCCACTGCCCAAAACTAAGGCCTGGTCTACACTACACAGTTAGGTCAATGTAAGCTGCCTTACATTGACTTAATAATGAATGTGTCTACACTACCAGGTCCCTTCCACTGATGTAACTCACCTGCTACGTAGACTTAATTACTCTATCTCAGCGAGAGGCGTAGCACTTAATTCAATGTTGTTAGGTCAACGTAGAAGCAGTGTAGACGGTGTGTTGCTTAGGTGGCCTCCAGGACATGTCCCACAATGCTCTGCTGTGAGCGCTCTGGTAAACGTTTTCAACTCTGCTGCACAGCAGCCAGGAACAAAGGAAACAGCCCCTCTCCTGTTAAAATACCAGGGACTTTTGAATTTCTATTTCCTGTTTTTTCAGCATGAAGAGCTCTCCCTGCACAGCTGATCATGGCAGCTCCATGCTCCAAATGCTCTCCAGCCTGGAGTACACAGGAGATGGTGGATCTTCTTGGTCTGTGGGGAGAAGAGGCTGTGCAGGCACAGCTCCGATCCAGCCATGGAAATGTAGACATCTATGAGCGGATTGCGTGGGGCATGTGGGAGAAGGGCTATACCAGGGACACGCAGCAGTGGGACTGCAGCACACCACAGACATCCCACTTCTACAAGGAGCTGCGTGTGGTTCTCAGCGGCGATCTGACCATGACCCACAAGAGCAACATGGAAACCTCTGAGGAGTTGGAGTCCCAGACCAGCGCAGGCAACACAGAGAAGCAGGTCTTGGACGAGGAAGAGGAGGAGGAGAATGGGAGACAGGTGAGTGGAGGATCCATTCTCCCAGAGAGCCAGGAGCTGTTTGTAACCCCGGAGCAGTCCAGCCAGTTGCAGAACAGCATTGTGGCCGAGCATGATGCTGGGGAAGGAACCTCTGGTGACTATGCAATTTCAAGTAATATTTTGGAGTCACATGTTCTTATATTCTATTTTTTATTAAAATTAACAAGGTGAGGCATAGTCGCTATCTGCTTCCCAGTGGCTGCACCAACTAGGCAGAGGGTGACCCACAAAAAATGGTGCCCTGTTTATGTACACAGGGATGGCCCAGGAATTCTCCATAGAGATCTCCAGGAAACTTTCACTGAGGTACTCTGCAATCCATTGCAGAAAATTTCTGGGGAGGGCTGTTCTCTACCTTCTCTTGAGGGTAACAGAGGTGGCAAGGGAACAGATGCTGCAAGTGTCCGGGTACAGACCGAGGCCTTATGCTGCTGTGCTGTGAACTGCAATGATGCCAGCTGAATTAATACTGGAGTGGCATGGGAAAGTGTGCTACCATGGTGGAAGAAATAACGCAGCCCTCCATTGTGGGATAGCTACCCACAGTGCACTGCTCTCTACGTCGATGCAAGCGCTGCTAGTGAGGACGCACTCCACTGATACAAGGAGCACTACTGACTTAATGACTGCGGCGGCTGGATGTTGACTTAACTGAAGTCGACTTACATTTATAGTGCAGCCATGCCCTTAGAGTCAGCTATTCACTACCATTAGTAAACTGCCTGCAACTTTTATCAGCTAATCCTGCCACTGGGGCAAGGCTGTGTAATGTATCAGCTGCATGTAGCACTTCAGGTAGCTGACACAAAGCACAGCAAGGAAAACTGCAAATGTCATGGGAACAAGTGCATTCAAGTACTAAGTCTAATTTTGTGCCCAACACTTTAATTTGCCTTCCATATCTCTTACCCTCCATGAGCCAAAGGCAAATTTAAGGTTAAATGGCCAAGTTCCTCTTTGCCATTCCCTCTGATCTCCTATTATTTCTGTGAACTATGGAGAGAGCCCCTTCTGTTAGGCTTGCATTATGCAGAGTTATTAGGGATATAGCACATATCCCTGCCCCATATAGCACTGGCTCTCCAGCAATTTCAGCAAGTTTAGAAGTGCTAATATTTACAGATAAACCGATCCTTTACTCAGTGACTAAAACCAACTCACATACATAGGGATTACACAAACATGTGCTCAGTTATATTTCTAACACCACTGAACACAATGAAATTGCCAGCGATTTACAGTGGTGTAAGATAGAGCAGAATTTGGCCCAAAGTGTATAATTCCACTTCCTCAAATGAAAAGAGAATTTCATTTTAGGTAACATTGATTTTTGGTAGATTTTTTTCAAGTCATAACAAAACCACAGCAATAAAAATAAACAAGGATGTGATTTTTCTCAGAGACAGATGTACTCAATTTTCACTTGGAACATGCACATTAGCACCTTTCAGCTCCTCTAAGAAACTAACAGAAAAGAACAACCCCCAGTTTTACCCAGATAGACTTTGGTCCCCTCCCCAATCCAGCATAAAAATGGTTTTAAAATGTTACAGCTAACAAAAATATTGGGTGTCACTTATTTAAAATATGTAGGGCTTGACTGTCCTCTCACTCCCAGTTTTACATCATTGCAATTCCACTGTTTTCAAGTGGAGTTATTCCTGATTTACACTGAGTCTACGTGAGAGCAGGATCAGGCCTATATAACCCCAGCACATAATTGCTAGCTGTCATTTTTATTTCCTGTGAACTCCCGGAAATGTCATTAGTTTCTTTCAGAACTAGCGTAGGCAAGAATTGGATGCGGTAACAAAAACAAAATTCTTGATACAGTATATGCATCTCTGAAGCCCAGAGATCCACAATTACTTTAGGAAATATACACCTCTACCCCGATATAATGTGACCCGATATAACACGAATTCGAATATAGCGCGGTAAAGCAGTGCTCCGGGGGGGGCAGGACTGCACGCTCCAGCGGATCAAAGCAAGTTCGATATAACGCGGTTTCACCTATAACATGGTAAGATTTTTTGGCTCCTGAGGACAGCGTTATATCGGGGTAGAGGTGTACTTACATTACTAGAGGAAATATAAAACATGCTTTAAAAAAAAAAAACTAAAAAAACCTTTCAAAAACAATAGTTTCACTCATTTATAAATCAGAAAAAGCCAGGACATAAGACAAAGGAACTGTGATCTTAAAGGATGCACTATTGTAATTTTTAAAGGTTCTTAATTCAAGAACATAATTCCAGGAAGACTCAGCTGATTTTCTACCCATATGGCTTCTGTTTTTCATTTATATGAGCCTAGATGTGTGAAACACATGTCTATATTACATATATGCACACACATTACGTACTCATTTTTGTGCACATTAACCTATCATACATGGAGAATGCTATTCTGTACTTAGATCCCCAATCCTGCAAGACTGGAAGACAATGAATTATTCACAGTTTGTAAATTTAAGCATGTTTGTAAATCTTTATTGGAATTTTAGGACTGCATGCTCTTCAGGGTAGGAATTGTACTATCCTCTACTAGTTTGTTGGCTTGTGATATACAGGAAGGCAGACTAGATGATATAATGCAATGACTCTCAACCTTTCCAGCCTACTGTACCCCTTTCAGGAGTCTGATTTTTCTTGTGTACCATATTTCACCTCACTTAAAAACTATTTGAGACATAAAAAAAACAAAAGTGTCACAGCACACTATTACTGAAAAATTGCTTGCTTTCTCATTTTTACCATATAATTATAAAATAAATCAACTGGAATATAAATATTTTACTTACATTTCAGTGTGTAGTATATAGAGCAGTATAAACGTGTCTGTATGAAATTTTAGTTTGTACGGACTTTGCTAGTGCTTTTTATGTAGCCTGTTATAAAACTAGGCAAATATCTAGATGACTTGATGTACCCCCTAGAAAACCTCTGCATATCCCCCTAGGTACACGACCCCTGGCTGAGAACCACTGAGCTAATGGTCCCTTCTGGCCTTATTGTTTGGTCTGGAACCATGAAACACTATACTACTACTACCAAATAACAAACCAAATAACAAACTATGCTACTACTATACTACTATGCTACTACTGTTAATTAACTTTTAACCATACTCAGGTTGTGATTGTGCTCACACCAGCCTCTACCATTCTCCTGAGCACATCCCGTCCTGGTAACATTCACCATAAACACTAAAGTTCTACAAAAATCGCCATTTCATTTAGTTGGGAAACGCCAAGGCAGCAGCTGAAGGAAGACCCAGCCTGTCCTCTGAGGCTGGCCTTCTTGTAATTTGCCCAGTGACTCGTGACACTGGGAGAAGAATCGTTTAAATTGTACATCTGAGCTAAACTCCCAGTGAAATCCTAGCTCTTATGGGAGGTAAAAGAGAAGCTCTCTTCAGCTGAAGACCTTTTATTTAATGTTTTCAAATGGAGATGTTTAATTTAAGTTCAACTTGTGTAATTTAAATTACGCAATGGTTTAGGAGTCAGTTACCTCATAAGATAACAAATACAACAGTAGAGCGGCAGATTCTCAGGAGCAGTGCCGCTTTCTTGTGCTACACTGCTGGGAGATTTTGATCATAGAGTCTGTGTATCAACCCTCAGGAGGATTACCCCAGTGCACAGGGCTTCCTCTGGTGGCTGTAGGTAGGGCATAAGTTCCTACACCACTACCACCAGCAGCATCAGCAACACTACCAATTGTTGTTGCCAATGTAGAGGGCACTCTTGAAAGAAAGAGTACAGAACAACTGTGTGTTGCATTGATCCCCAGCTATAGTTTGTATCCCATGGAGGCACTAGTAGATGGCGTAACTTAGAGCAGCTCTTAGCTTGTTCTAACATACAGAAGGGGACCAGTATTGCGCACAACAGCCCCAGCATTAGCGCAAAGGTGAGTGTTACACTCTTACAACTCAACCAGCACTCCATGCAATTCTCACATAACCTGGGATCTGGCACAGATTTTACACTGAAATAATCAAGCACATACTCTGGATTTACCCCTAAGTTCATCCATCACTTTAAATGAAAGAAGGAACAGGCCTTCCGTTTATAAATTTATGACCTGTTGTTGGAAATCAGTATCTTTTCTCTAAAATACCTTTAAAATGTACATATTTATTAAAAGAATGGTTGGCAACTGAACAAACATGCTAATTATCATGGTCAGACCAAATATTGCTCCTCAGGGCATAAAATACAGATTTAGTCAACAAAATTGCAAATTCTCCAATCAAAATATTATCTGTTCTTTGGAATTTCAACCTGCTTCCTTGGTTGACATTTGATTCAATGAACAACTTAGTTACAAGAATTGATCTATTAACAGATTCGTAATGGTGCTGAGGTGAGTATAGTTTGTTACACACATTTGAGCAGGATCGACTAGATCCTAGATTCACAGAAATACTTAGGCATCTAAGGGCATGTTTACTCTGCTCCGCAATTCGGACTATGGCATTGTAAATAACAGTGAGCATCAAAGTGCTGTGCTGTGTGGATGCTGCAGGCGCAAACTGAAAGATTCCTAGTTCACATTAACGAAGTTCTCTTCGCACAGGACTACACTAATACAAGCTAAGAACCTTTTAATTCATGACTGCAGTATCTACACTGGGGAGTTACAGCGCAGCAGTTTGGTGCTTGATGCTATTCACACCCCTGTAGTTCAAGTAGTTGAGCAGTATAGACATGCCCTGTGTCTGAGGTTAAGCTCCACTCTGATTCACAACCCCCCCGCTGAACCCTATAGGTGTCTAAACTCAATTGGCAGCTACGCTTTTGTAATAAGAGTGCAATAGGCACCTATGTTTCAGCCTCTGGGCATGTGCACTACTGTCTCACACTAATGATCCAGATGCCTATCTCCCTCCTAAGCCCCAGAGCTATTCACAAGCTAGGGGAAGATTAGGCATTCTCCCACCTAAATCATGTGCAGGACCCTATCCAATAGGCCTGCTCAGAGGGCACCAACTGGATCAGGCCTGTCAGCTGCACTTGGGGCAGTCTCTCTAGAGGTCCCAGCTTTCTCCTAACTCTATTCCTCTCAATTTAGCCCAATCCATCAACTTAAGCTACAATGAATCAATCAGTCCTTAAACTCCAGGGCTTGCAGACTTCCCTTCTCTCCCTGTCAGTTTCTTAACAGCAGCCTAGCATCGGACTGTCGTCCCACCACTATTCCAGACATTCCTCCATCACCATCTGTCTCTGTTCTCCCTCCTTTATAGCTGGGCTTGTTTCCCTTATTGCTCCCAGATGCAGGTGCATGTCTCCACAATGGCAGTTCTGGCAGGTGTGCTGGGCTGTGGTTAGCCTGGTTGCCTGTAAGCAGGAAAGACTCTCCTTTCCTTCTGCTTATCTCAGTATAGGGATTGTAAACCCCATTACAGGGATCTTCAGGAGACTTCACACAAAATAGCTGGGGGGAAGGGACAGAGGACCTCCCTCATAACTTTTAGCACAGTGGCTAAGATCCTCACCTGGGATGTGGGAGATCCTTGGTTCAACTACCCACAGATTCTTGCAAAGGAGGCACAGACACCTAATTCCAAAGTTCCCAGCTGTGAGTCACTAGCAACAATTAGTGCAGGGGTCGGCAACCTCTGGCACGCGGCTCCCCAGGTAAGCACCCTGGTGGGCCGGGCCGGTTTGTTTACCTGTTGCGTCGGCAGGTTCTGCCGATCGCGGCTCCCACTGGCTGCGGTTCACCGCTCGGGGCCAATGGGGGCTGCGGGAAGCGGCGCGGGCCGAGAGATGTGCTGGCCGCCCTCCCTGCAGCCCCCATTGGCCTGGAGCAGCGAACCGCGGTCAGTGGGAGCCGCGATCGGCCGAACCTGCCGACGCGGCGGGTAAACAAACTGGCCCAGCCCACCAGACTGCTTACCCTGGCGAGCCGNCCACTGGCTGCGGTTCACCGCTCGGGGCCAATGGGGGCTGCGGGAAGCGGCGCGGGCCGAGAGATGTGCTGGCCGCCCTCCCTGCAGCCCCCATTGGCCTGGAGCAGCGAACCGCGGTCAGTGGGAGCCGCGATCGGCCGAACCTGCCGACGCGGCGGGTAAACAAACTGGCCCAGCCCACCAGACTGCTTACCCTGGCGAGCCGCGTGCCAGAGGTTGCCGACCCCTGAATTAGTGTCTCCCCACAGCCTGCATTTAGGTGCCTATATCCATGTGAGGGGTGGGGCTTAGTACACACACCTCTGGTCAGCATCTCTCATTGGCTACCTTAGGTGGCTCCCTGCTTAGAGCACTGGCTCTTGCGAATTGCATTCTAAAGGGCCTATCTCTTCCCATGCCTTGTATAGGGAGCCTAGGCACCTAACTCAGGCTTTGTGAATTCCAGTGATTTTCTAGGTGCCTAAAAGTTAGGCACTGTGATGCTCAGTGTCACAAAACCTATTTCCTTTTGTGTATCTAGGCCTACGTGCCTCAACATGGAGAGCTCACCTTGCTTTTAGCACTTTTACACATTATAAATTCTCTATCACTAGCACCTTTCAGATTGTTACAGTTAGCCGTGATTAAAAAAAAAGTAACTGGTAAATCTCCAATAGGAGTATGGGAAGTATGATTCTGAAGCAGACTGGTTTTAACACAGCTAAATGAACTTCATTACTTGCTTACCTATTTGAAAAAACTTGTCAGCTTAGATCATTATTGTCTCATCCTGGTTAAATCAGAGCTGATACCAAAGCTTCAACTATGGCAATAAACACAAAAGCAACAAAAGTAGTTCAGACTTCCACACAGGAACAATTCCAAAGGGTCATAGCCACATATAGGGATGGATGAATATAACAACTATCCCTCATGGGTCAGAGAAATTTACTCAAGACCTTGTAGTCAAAAATAATTAACTCTGCTAAGTGAACTTTAAGTGTAATTCTCTTATCACAACTGCAAAAATTGTCTTTTATTTTTTGCCTTGATCATTAAAGCTGGCACAAAAATGAAAGTAGATTTTAGTGTAGGTAGCAGCAGGGTGGCTTTTAGAAATATGAATTTGCCAGAAGAAGATTGGACCATACCAACTCAACCCATTGAAAAGAACTCAGATCGAATACCTCATGGAGCGTAGCTGAGAACTTCAAGGTTTGGGATAGTAGAGACTTTGTGGAGGAGGAAAAAAAACCCCGAAAAGCAAAAGGAAGGCCTTTTTCATAGTGTGGTGCTCCAACTGAACAACTATACTAAAGAAACTAACAATATCACTATGAAATTTAAATACAACATTAGCTCTTGTTCTATAACTGTTTAGTGGAAAAGCTGAAATCCCCTTTAATAATATCTGTTTTAGGAGTTTATCACTACAAAATCAAAGTCCCAAACACAAGTCATCATTAAAAGCACCCAGGACACTTTTCATAATAGCACATGACATTTTTCATGATAGTATGTGTGTGACCTTTGTACACTCTATCCAAACTTCAATTTGGATAATTAAATTCTGTCTATCTAAAATTCACTCTGCAGGTTTAGTGAATTAACTTTTTTTTTTAATGTCTCAAAACTGTAGGGTAGTGCTTTTAAACAATGTCTGTATCCTATTCTAGAAGTGGCCTGTATATAGTTTGTTTATTGGTTTCTAAAATAATCCAGGATCCTTGTGGATGAAAGGTACTCTATAAAAAGTGCTTATATAATCACATTATCAAATTTCTATCGTTTTTCAGCCACCCCTTGTAATAAAATCTCTTCTCACACTCAAATTGAAAACTGAAATACAGGTATTATAAACAATAAAAGGTGCCTTTTCCATATTTTTTTTTAGGTCAATGGAATGAATTCTTATACCATACCAATGGTTTGAAAAGAAACATTCCAGATTACTAGGTTAAAAAGCTAATTGCATCTTTATGTTGTCAGAGAATTGCTATGGTATCACACTAAAACTGTTAATCATGGGGGTTTTGTTTGTTTTTGTTTTTAAATATGTGTTGCTCTCATAATTGCATGTTAGTGCTTGTATTCTAAAAGTGATGTAAGGGCTTACTGTATGTATGGCTACTTCCACCTTTTCATGTTTTCTGTATGTATAAATATCTTCTTTCTGTGTGTTCCATTCTATGCATCCGATGAAGTGGGCTGTAGCCCACGAAAGCTTATGCTCAAATAAATGTGTTAGTCTCTAAGGTGCCACAAGTACTCCTGTTCTTTTTGTATGTAACTATTACTCCAGTGTATGTATGAACTTTATCCCTTAGGGCAAGCAGCAAAACAAACTTTAATCTCATGTGGCCTTCCTTCAGAGTAAACTATGAATTAAGTTAAAAAAAAAAAAACACCAGTGAGCAAAATAGAGAAGTTTGCAAGTAGAGCTTTACTGTTAAATTTCCAAGACTGCCTTTAAGAACTATCTAGTTTATAACAATTTATGGCAGTTGTGCACACACCACGTAATAGACATTTCTCTCTCTCTCTCTCTCTCTCTCTCTAAAAAATAAAGCTCCATTTGTTTCATGAGCAAAGTGATTGTTACAGGACACTTACAATTATCTGAATAATACTGTGATAAAGCATTAGGGTCACATTAACTATTATTATTTATCAATTGATTAATGCCAAGTTGCAAAGTGCCTTCCCTAGTCAAGACACCTTCACCCCTTAAAACACATATTGGGCCAGATTCCTCCCTGGTGTAAACCCAAGGAAATCAAAGGAATTAAACCAGGGATTAAATTGACCCATTGTGATGTTTTTCTTTTGTAGCTTAAACTTTCACGGATGTTTTTGAGCATAGGCCCCATGCGTGTTATGTTTGTGTTGTGATAAAAAGCAGATCATTAGCACGGTGAGAAATTATCTACCCAAGACAACACAAGTATTGTCAGTTTTTTTCATTTCCTGTTGTGAAATTTGAAGAATTGTAGTTCAGTGCACCACAGAAATATCAAGTCTCCAGGCAAAGCATTTTCTAAGCACACAGGTGATCCTGTCATGCAGGGTTCTGATCTGGTTTTAGCATAGACTTGGGAACCCAGAATCAAAATGTATATTGTAGACAAAACACTTCTCCACACGCAGCCCAAGTAATTGGGCTGTGCAATGGAGAGACCACAGGGGTGGGGGAAGGGGAAAAAATAATCCTTCCCCCAGGCTACAGAGCAACAACAAAGCCACTCTGTGGACCAAATTCAAAGATAAATCTATGGGAGCTTAAGCTGGTGTAATTTAAACCTTCTGTGTAAAATTTCATCATCACGACCAAAAGACTAATGGTGACCGTCCTGTATCCTTTACTGATTTAAATTATGTACTAATGTAAATGACCAGCTAAAAGTATTTCATAAGGGTAGAGAAGGACCTGATCCAAAATCCAGGAGCCAACGATCTCTGAGCTCTGGGGAAGTTCAGATCTGTACCTGAACTTCACATTTGGCCTCATTTTTATATCAGGGAAACCAAAACCCCGGCACCAGAATTCTCAAGCGTTGAGAAAGTCTCAAATTCCTTCCAAATCATGTGCCTGCTTTGCCTACAAGAAATCAGCATGCATACAAGCTAAGACTTTCAAAAGCACTCAGCACCCATTCAAGTCAGTGGTACAACAGTTGTTGATTTGAGTGGGCACAGAATTAGGCTAATGCTGAGTGGTTTTTTAAATCCCATCCATGATGATGAAGCTGAAGAGCTCTTAGGAAAAGTCCATATATACTCATCTAATTACAAATCTTAAATAGACAGTAGTGTTATATATTACTATAATATCTAAATGTGGATCCCAAATTGATTATAAGTCAACAATGTGATGCAGTTGCAAAAAAGGCTAATATCATTTTGGGGTGTATTAACAGGGATGTTGTACGTAAGACAGGGGAAGTAATTATCCCACTCTACTAGGCATTGGGGAGGCCTCAGCTGGAGTATTGTGTCTAGTTCTGGGTGCCACACTTTGGGAAAGATGTGGACAAACTGGAGAGAATGCAGAGGAGAACAACAAAAATGCTAAAAGGTTTAGAAAACCTGACCTAGAAGGATAGGTTAAAAATGGGCATATTTAGACTTGAGGGGGGAAAAAGGCTGAAGGCACCTGATAACAGTCTTCAAAATATGGTCAGGGCTGTTATAAAGAGGATGGTGATTAATTGTTCTTTGTGTGAAGGTAAGGAAAGAAGTAATGGGCTTAATCAGAAGCAAGGGAGATTTAGGTTAGATATTAGGAAAAGCTTCCCAACTAAAAGGGTATTTAAGATCTGGAATAGGTTTCCAAGGGAGGTTGTGGAATCCACATCACTGGAGGTTTTTAAGAACAGATTGGACAAACACCCATCAGGGATGGTCTATGTTTACTTGTTCCTGCCTCAGCGCAGGGGGCTGGACTTGATGACATCTCATGGTCCCTTCTAGCCCTACATTTCTATGACTCTATGTCTACACTTTGAGCTGGAGGTGTAATTTCCAGCTCCGGTAGACAGAGCCACGCTAGCTCTGACAGAGCTAAAGTGCTATAAACAGAAGTGTAGTCATGGCAGCGTGAGTGGCAGGAAGGGCTAGCCGCTCAAGGCCATACCTGATGTCTCAGACAGGATCGTACGTGGGGTGGCTAGCCCATCCCGCCACAAGGGCTACACTTCTATTGTTAACATGCAAGCTCAATCAGAGTTAGTGCTGGTATGTCCACCCACACTAGAAATTACTCCCATCTCAAACTGTGGCCTCTTGTATCTACCGTCAGAACTGCAGCATCAATCCTGAACTGCCAGGGACTTCTCACAAGGGGCCAATTTTAAGGCCATAGAATCTCAACACTAATAAAAAATACTGTGAGTTGGAAACCCTGGGAGAAGGGGGGAGATGTACATTGCCCCTCCTTTGGCATATAACTGGGTTATCTTTCCTGTGGAGCGTCTAAGGGCAGCTGAAAGGAGAAGTCCCACGTGGTACAGCATCAACTAAGCCACAATGCTGGAGAGTGGAAGGCGTGGTGCCAAGGCCCAGAATGAGCATGGAGACAATGGAACCTCTCTGTGGAGGGTTCTGGTATCACATAGATGCCCCAGGACCCTGACATTTTGGAGGTGGGCCCAGTGACAGATATGACAATTTCCTACAGTATCCTTGGGGGACTTCACTGAATTAAGTTTAAGTATGTTTGGGGTCCATCACATTAAACAAATGGTGTATGTATTATTGTGGGCTAGATTGTATGTAACATCTTTCTAGGGGGGAAATGGGATGTGAACCCCCTGAAACATTATGAGCTTCAAAGAACTATAGTGAACAGTGGGCCAGACAAGAATGGACACATGGGAAAAACAGTGTCAAGTGGTTTGCCTGGGAAAGCTCTTGGGCTTGGTGAATGTAAATTCCCCATTTCTGATTATGCAAAAACCCCAGCCTTTTGAAGATACACCTTGAGGAGGGGACAATTGCTCACTGATTTCCAGTTCTCAGAATCTGAAGATCAAAGGCCTAAGCTGCAGGCCAACCTATTCATGGGTGTGCTTTGTGGAGTTTGTAGGACTGACTCCTACCAGAGCTGTCAGAATTTGTGTGTCTGTGTGTGTGATCTCTGATAAGAATACTAACATATGTGTAGGTTCTTTTATTGCTTTTACTATGTTTTCTCTGTAACAGTTTCACCTTTTACAGATCCAGACTAACACGGCTACCCCTCTGATAGTTTCACCTTAAGAATCCATGTGCTTGCTTATAAAGAGTAGGGTTGTAATTTACAACTTCTGGCAATTTCAGCTGTTCATAGTACTCGAAGAGAAAGCAAAGTGCAGGTGCTGGCCAGTTTAGGCAGTCTGGCTTGCTGGGAGTATCAGACTGTATGCGGGAAACTGTGCTGCCTGAAAACCCCCAGTCCAGAGGGAGAGAGATGTGGGTCTTGGTGCACTCAAAGGACCATGGAGGGGGAATACAGATGCAGTTTCCCTGAATTGTGACAGGCCCAATAGTCTTTTTTCATGGGGAATGGGAGAGGCAAAACTCATTCCCCGTGCCTGGCCTCCAGTTGAATGATGTGTGTGGGGATTCTCCATGACAGGAACCTTGCAGAGATAGTTTGTCCTGGTGAGCACCCTACCCCTGGGTTTTATTGTAGAAGGGGATGATTGGGTGCTGGAGTCTTATAACTGAGAGCAGAATTTGGTCCCCAAAAGATCAAAATTTGACAGTTTCATTAAAACTTGTCACCACAACCTAATATGTAAAATTTACTTTCCATTTAGCTACATTTTAGAGCATCAAATTTCTAATTAATTCATAATAGTCAAGTAACGGCCATCAACAAAGCAAATATTATATATTATAAAAGGTCCCATAATGATCCCTTGCTAAGTGCAATATGTTCTTAGCTAGACAGTGCTGTAGTAAGATAATTGGTTTTCTGATTTTTCAACTGCAGTAACAGGGCCCAAGCCATGATCTCATCAGCACATCTTATTTTACCCATAAAAGTTTAAATACACAGAAGAGGGCTCCTATAATCAGAACCTGCCAACAAACTCTGGTGGCTTAATCTAAAGCCCAGCAAACATTAATGATGAGAAATAAACTCCTGTTGTTCATGAAAGAGCAGTACATTCTAAACAAGTACAAAGTATACACATCCTCTAAATGCAACCTGTTTAGATTTTCCTAGAATAACACTAATAAAAAAGCCAGCAAATTTGAGGCGAGATCATCAAAGATTGTGTTTAAAAATAATGTAACTATTCACAATTTTAGATGGTGCTTATTTATCTCCAGTTCATTCACATTTTTCAGAAACATGAGACTGGTTTGTCCAATAATATATTCTTTTAACTAACTGAAAAAATAACTAATAAACCATGGATTAGACCTTGTAAGGACTTAATTGTTATTGTTTTGCTTCAAGTAACATTAAGCATCTCACTCGGCCTACATAATTTTTGTCCCGCCTACCACTAAAACAGCTATTAGAGAGTGATCTTGTCAATGTCTTATATTGTATTTCAGCAAATATCCATCCCCTTTGTATGGCTCCAATACAATTATTTTATTTTGGTTATTATTACATCTAAGAGCCAAGATAATGCCATTACTCACACATACATGAAAACAATTTTAGTTCTAAGACAACTGATCATAAACTGGATATCTACAAAAATCATAATTACATATATTTAGAGCTCAAGGAACTCAGAGTCAAAGTAAATCAAATGCAGCTTGGAATAAGTGCAATTCTATTGAAGTCTCTGGGCCAAAAGCAGCTGTGACCGAAATGGTTATATAAGATATATACAGGTAAGCTGGATATAAATGTGTGAGAGCAGCAAAACAGTGTAACATGCACCAGCTTTGCTTTCAACGTGGCAAATTCACGGGCATGTTCTGGCTACTTAGCACCACTCTGGTGGCACAAAGCAGCCAGAAACCTGGCCTGAGCAGGATTCATCAGCTGAAACATACCCCAGTGAATCCGACCCCACTGAATGTAAACCTCATGCAAATTACAGTATTTTGCCACTTAAACTTTATTATGGCAAACTTAACATGTAAATAACTAACATAACCATTTGCCCCGAGCAGAGCACTACTGTAATACTAGGGACCTAACAGGCATAATTACTGGATCATATAATGAGAGGGGATGGGTACTCTACCTATAACTCCCTTTTCGGTCCTAAAAAAGTCTCTGGGTGGATGACAGGAGGACTGAAAGGAGTGAAATTCACCATCATGGATGCCTCCCCACCATCTATTGGGGATGGCAGGATTCACCATTACACCACTGGGCCTTCGTCGTCCTGATCCTCAGAGATGTCCTGACCAGACCAGGCCAAAGAGAGGAATCCAGACGACATCACCACCTACATCATCTCTAGCTAAATCCTGAACAGCACCCGAGACGTGACACTTTGGTTCCTGCTGTCACCCCCCCAACTCATATATCATTTTCCTTCCCCACCTTATTTCTTCTCTGTCCTGTCTTTCTTTTTTTGCCTCTTTTTAATGGGAGTTTGGCTTAGCCAGCCAAGATGGCATATTTTGAAACCTCACTGTGAGCCTGTGACCAGATAGGCAGCTAAAAGCTTTGCCCTAAACAGCCCGATGACTGGTACAAGTTTGCCAGGTCTCAGAGTAGCTGATAAAACCATGTGCCACGGTTCTTCAGCAGTGAGGAGGCAAGAGTCAGCAACAGAAGCTGCATTTTCTATCTCACCTGCAGGCCCCAAAATTGAGTGGTACTACCTCTAGCTGAAATAAAAACAATGCTTTTGTTATGTACATAACAGAATATATTTATCTCTTGAAAAATAAGATAAGCTTTTACCAAAAGAAGAACATTCAAATGTATTTATGGAGATTGCTCCTACACTACACTGGTGTAGCTGAGAAGGAAATCGGCTTTAAGTGAGATCAGAATGAGGCCCTGTGGATCCTAATTAGGGCTGGGGGAAGAACAGGCTGGGGGGAGGCAACGGTGGAAGTCATAAACAACTGCAGATCACTTCTTGTTTCTGTAGGGACACAGCAGAAGCACACTAGCCACTGATGACAGTGCAGTGACATTATTTGCCGTAGATATGCTGACATCGTGGTATATAACCTCCCCCCGCCTCTGCTAGGAGTAATGATAAACTTCTACTGCATTTCTCCAAGATGCTTCAAGAGAACCACGTTCGATATTTCTTGACTGCCTCTAAATGTTTAGATTTTTACTCCTGTGATCTGAGTAACAATTACTTAACTACTCTGTGAAAAAGAGGGCCCTTCTCTTATTGGCCTCACACTCCCTGCTGACATTTCAGTTTTATCTTTCAGAGCCATGAATTATTGATTCAAGTATGCTAGCCCACCTCAAACTACTGAACTACTCACCATTGTGCTGATGCAAATAGCTAATAAATAAGCAGAATATAAAAGGATTTTATGCAGCTTTAAAACAATATCATAAAATCTTAGTGTATCCTATGCTGCCGCTAGTGCTATTCACTAGGTAGTAAATTTCAGCTTGTTACTTTCTGGCTTTATGTTCTGGGCAGCAATCTCCAAACTATTGCATGGAAATTACACATACATTTGTTAGGCTGAGAAACTAGCTATTCTTCCAACAGTCCCTTTCAGCTCCTCTCCTTTATCAAATCTGACTATGATGCTCAAGAGAAAAAAGTGTCCCTCATATTCTCTCTAGTTGCTACAGGTATAAAACAGGGCTCCATTTTTTTCTCTGTTACCCTGCTGTATATCAGGGAAAACTCCATGGCAATCAATAAATTGCACCAGTGTATGGTTGGTGCAAGTCAGAGGACAAATCAGGCCTCCTAGTTTCAAAGCTAGCATTTGTTTATGAAACACTCGACACACAGTACACAAAGTGATCAAAATTCCAAAGTGCAACCCCTGACAGCCTTTAAAGTCATATGGAGAACACTGTAAAAACTGAAAGCAGCAAAAAGTACATTTTGGATATTGCACAAGTGTGGTACCATACTCTGCTATGATAACTCCAAAATACAGTAACCTGAAAAATTATCACTGTAGAGGATCCTATTACTGTGGTGAATCTGCAATAGTTACTCAATAGAGGTTTTGATGAGCCTGTTCTCATTTCTTTTTTGTTTGTTTGTTTGTTTGTTATTGGATATGAAAAACTCAGAGGTTTTCTGCTACAGGAACTGTTATAAGCTGACTGCTGAGATGGTTTTACAGTGTAATAAAAAAAATAGACAACTTAGGAAATAAAACTCAGTGTTTGGATGTTTATTACTGTCCATCTTCACACAGGGCAGCATAGCAATACAGCAATTAAGTTTCTTACTTATAGTTATTTTGATGGCACTGATTATTCCAGAGCACACACCTGGGGCCTTCCTTGATAAACAAAAAGCATAGGCAATAATATTAGCTCAGTTGGGTTAGCTGACCATGACTAAAAATCCTCCTTCGTAGGCCAACCAACGTTAACTGGCTGCGTTGTGGCCTAAGTGTTAGTCTTGGTTACAATACAGTCAGCTAACAAGGTTTCAAACAGGTTAGCGAGAGCTGGTAATAAATTTTCTATTAAAACTTTGTTTTTTCATAGAACTTTGTCAAACTTTTTCAGTTTATTTTGTAGGAAAAAACAAGACAAACAGTGCTCCTTGAATACTGAAAAATTTCAGCATAAACAAAACTGTTTTAATTTTTCAGGTTTTCATGCAAAAATTGAAAGTCCCAAAACTATGTTTGCCAAAAACCAAATAATTTGATTTTTCACAAGAAAAAAAAAATAATTTACCAGAAAGAGCTAGTGTTAACCTGCATCTTAAGAGGGATTCTTTTTCAACAGTGTTAAACTAACTTGATTGAAAAAATAATAACCCAACAACACACCTTTTTACCCCTTCTGTTTCATCCTGAGGTGTGAGATTAAGAAGTTGATTAGCAAGTAAAAAAAATTTACAAGCCTTCAGTAGTGCAAATGCTTCAATCATTATTTGGAACAAAACATATTTCAGGTCTTCAAAAGCCTAGCATCCATATAAAATTATCCCTTATCTCCAAGTTGATGATGTGAAGCTTAGTTTCCTGCAGAGCTCTTCTGTGCTAGCTGCCCAAATCCACATTGATGCATCCATAGTCACACTACAATTTCGATAAACTGAAGTTGAAAATTCCTGCCTATTTGATATTCTTTGGATTGAGCTTCTTGTGGAATGGCATCATAGAGTTGCAACTCAAGTCAGCACACCTTGGTATCACGGATGTGACAAACTTTGAATGGTCCGTAGGGAGACAGGCACTGAGAATAGCAATATTGCTGGCCATGACACTTGGTATTCTGGGCATGGTCACTATCTGCTGAGCCAATCTTATCTGCTCTGCCAAGTTTATGTTGTCTTGGTCTACATTGGAAACCCTCCTGCGCATTTAGACTGTGAGAAGGTTCACGTTTGTTTGGCACTCTGCCAGCTGCACAGCAGTCTGTATACATACAGAACTAAATGCCTAATTACAGACAGAAAAAGTGCATTAAAAGAACATTACGGTTGAAAAGTTAAGCATTAAACATTTAGGAAATACCAGAATTAAGGTTGTCCATGCAACCTTAATTTGGCCTCCTCATACATATGTATTATGAGAAGTCTTTAATCACATGATCATATGCCATTTTCCCACATGAAATCCTTAGTTCTAGCATTTGTAAACTTTTGAGTACTTGACTTTTCATCATTAATGTTCTTTCAGTGTATTTTAATGTAATTAGTATAATATCATGGCCCATTTGTCTGAGTATTGAGTATCACGCTGTTCTCACCCAATTTTTTTTTTTGAGTATGTTGTTTTTCAGTGATTGTTTCGTGTCTTGCACCAATGTGATTAGAAACGTGTTTCAAGTGCTATCCTACTGTGGGATTTTTAGCAGATTCTCTTTTTACTTGGCAATTTTATCACGTTTCTAAACACTGTAAGAGGACAATATATTTATTATAACTTAAAATTGTTATTACTGTAGCACTTAGAAGCCTCTACTGAGATCAGGGCCACATTCTGCTAGGCACGCACAAACACAAGTAAGAGACAGTCCTGAACCCAAAGAGTTCACAATATAAATGTCATAGAAAATACGTACACACAAAGGGGAAACAGAGACACGCAAAAGGTGAAATGACTTGCCCCAACATCATACAGCAATGTAGGAGAAGACCCAGGAATAGAACCCACATCTCCTCAAGTCCCACTAACTTTTACAACATTCTAAAAACAAAAGATGTGCAATAAAATGCTTCCATACTCACTAATAAGCAAATTGAATATATTAATGTGTCTAAAGAGAAGTATCGGTTAAGTCCTTGAGATAGAGAAAACAGTGACTACACTGAGAAATACGATTTTTTGTAACAATAAAATTGGAAGATATTTTAAAAGATATTCTAAAAACAGTAATCTGATGTTTTTAAAGACAATGGGGTTAGCATGATCTGAGTTAATTTTACTGCCATCCCAGACTTTGTGTTTTACTGCAGTATTGGGTCCAAAGTATTCATAACAACTATGAAATTTATCCATATTACCACTTTAGAAATACTTTAGAATTTCTCCATAGTGAGACATTCAAAAGAGCATTAAAATCCATCAACTCCTAGAGCATGCACTCACAGTCAGCAAGCATAAGCCTTGAATAGCACTGAAATCTGCTCTAGGCAAAGAAGAGTATATAAACAACAGTTTGCCTGGCCTTTTACCTAGAGGGAAAAGTGCTAGATAATAGAAGACACAAAATACACTGAAGCATGAGAGCTCAAATGATTTAAAAGCCTTACCCAGAAATATAAACAATTGCCCATCATGGTCTGTCTAAAAATATTCAAGGATTGTTGAGTGAAAATGTTGTGTTCTCTTGTATTTCATTAAAGTAGTGAGCAAAAGGGTAGTTACCAAACTTTTGGGGTAAGAATCCCCCATGTCTATTGGATCCACAATTAGGCCTTCCTACCTATATCCTCTCATGTCATCCCCCAGAGTGTCTGCCCTCTCTCACCTGATTGCCTTCAATTCCCTCTCCAGCTTTTCCTTTGTCTCTTTTCTGTTCTTGTGTGTGTGAACAATTCACTTCCCTTTTTTATCTTTTTTTCCCTACAAATGTTCTCCCTTTCCCTTCTCTACCACTGTGCAACACCAGTCTCAGCCTTGCTCAAGGTTTACCTTTCTATTATTTCTTTCCCCGGTTTCTCTCTTCCACCTTTCTCAGCCAATCCTATTTCCTCAGATCCCTCTCGCCACATCTTTCTCTTCCTGACCTTTATTTTTCTCTCTCTAGTTCTCTTCCTTTTTTTTACCATTAGGGCCCACCTCACCTTTCTCTACCTCAGTCCATTTTTGTATCTCTCTGCAACTCCCCCTTCTTGTTAAGGCTTGTGATCAGGATAAAATCATATTGGTTTAACCAAAGGTGTGAATTTAAACTGATTTAGTTCAACTGGTGAAAACTCCTGTGTGGACACTCCTGTCTCAGTTTAAAAGTGGCTTTTATCATTAAATCGACTAGCAGGAACTGGTTTAAGCTAAACCAAAATAAACTGCTCTTAAACCGAAAGAATACACAGGTATTTCAACTGGTTTAACAAAATCAATTTAAAAACCAAGTTAAGTTAAGCTGGTGCAACTTTCTTGTGCAGACAAAGGCTAATTCCCATTTCTTTTATCTCCACGTCCTTGCAGTGGCAAATCCCTCCTCTTTATGGATTTTCCACTGGCCTATGATAGGGTCTACACAGTTGCTCGGTACAACGGATCCAAAAATAAATCTGGACATGCTATGGAATCCCTGTGTATATGATATGGAATGGTAGATTTCTTCTAAAAATTAATTGAACAGTAAAGAAGAACTATGTCCCTATAGTTTGTTCTTATTATTTATCCCTGTTTGCCATTAATACTTTTTTCTGTAGTTGCAAGTGGACAATTTTCATTTACACACCACAGTGGTGCATACAAAGTAATGATGCTGAAAATGCTCCTGTGTGTGTATGTTAATGATATGTAAATGCCTAACCATACTCAGACAAATGCATGTAAAAAGGACGGTGTATATTAAATAAATTCATGCAGCTCCAAGGTACTGTATTAATGCCAACTAGCAATTTACATGTGTTTACAGAATATTTACTGTGTAATAAAAGTAATTCAAGGCCTTTCACAAATGTTTAGGTACCATTATCTGGTACTAATCCTGTTCCTTGGATACAAAACATAATTCTAAATATATAGTAGTTACTGATTTGCTCTGCCTCTAACTTCTTAGAGGGATTGAACCTGCAAGGGGATGGTCACTCTGGCCCTGACCTGGCAAAGAACATAAGCACCCAGAGCTGGCTTTAGGGGCAGGAGACTAAGGTGATTGCTCGGGAGGGTGCAGGCCTCGGGGTACTATTTCTGTTGTTAGCAACAAAAAGGAAAATAGAATGTTTGAAGTAAAATGTTTCAGGTATTCCGTATGTAGATTCATTTTTCACTAACCTAGAATGTTCTAGACCTTTGTAGAATCTCATGGAACCTTCCAGACTTTCTGAGAACTACATTTGCCTCAAACCTCCTAGAATGCTGTCAGCCATGCCCTTGTGGGTATATAAGGGACGGGGCATCACCAATCAGTAAGATATAAGAGCGAACTGAATTGAAGTGAGAGCCCAGTTGCGATATTGTGAACCTTGATTTATTGTGAAAGTGTAGTTGTGTTTTAAGACTTGAAGAGTGTAAATAATGACTAATAAAGGACATATTTAATGAGACGCCAGAGATATCTATTGAACCTCTATCTAAACAACAATATAAAAGAAATACTGTTACTTCTTTTGCCATGCTTAACATGTAATGTTTGATGACTTTCTAAGACTATGGAACATAGACTTTTGCTCTCCCTAATACTGTCTATTTTCCTCTGTAGAAAATAAAAGATGCTCCCAAAAAAGCCTTCAGGAGCTCAGTATAGGAAGCAAAAAGCTCAATTGAAATCTAGTTTGCAGCAAGGGGCAAATTTGATGGGAAAATATCTGAAATAGAACAACATAGACTGGGCTTTAGGCAGTAGCGGTCATCCCTGTGCAGAAGAAATTGAGGAATGAAGCATAAATGATGGAAGTCCTTTACATTTCAGTTATTCTTAAAATTAAAAAGTTTCTATAAGCTTAGAGGAAATGATATTTTTTATTTGCTTATATATGGCATGACTAAATGCAGATTTACAGATCCTAGCATGCAAATTTATCATCTTATATGACAGGGATAAATCATGCATGCAAATCGTGCTTCAAAGTCCTGAAATGGGCTACAAATGCAATAAAAAATAAGGTATTCAAAAGTTTAGCAAATTGAGGGCGAGGGGAGGAGGGGTCTCAAAGACAGTCCTAAGTGCCTGTGGCACCATTTGTTCTAGGGCCGGCCCTGTGAGCACCTACTCAGCTTTCAACATGTACATAGTCCCATTCACTTGCTCCTTTTGAACATATTTTACTTGCACTAATAGCTAATGCATATCTCCCTCATCACTACATGTACAGGTACTTTGACTATGCAGTCAAATTATGTTCTTATTTTGGCACGAGACTTTCTGAAAATATAAGTCTTTATTGTGCATATGCTTTCCATGAAAAAAGCAGTGTTCACCTTAATACTACTAAAATACAATACGCTGAAAAATGAGAAAAAAAATCACTGTTTACAATATGTTATTCACATTACTGAATTATGCACAGAATCCCTACCTGAATTTTGAATGCAGCCTTAACTTTGTTCAGTGTTTGGTGGGTACTGGGTTCCATAATTGGACTTATGTTTCTTCTGAAATTCAAAAGTGTTACAAGAATACAGGCTAAAAATAAACACATCTTCCTCTTTGAGCATACAGCAAATTCAGGCCAAACTATTTCCCTCAAATGGTTAAACAGAATGTTCAGAACGAATCAACAGATGGAATAGGTTAAAATAAGGTCATGAGAACCAAAGAGCATAATGAGTTTAAAAGACAGCTAGACTTTTTAATGACGAGACAGCGGTGATTAAAAGACACAAAACCAATTCAGGGAGGTGAGATTACACTGAGTTTATTGGACATTGGCAGCCTTGGCCGAGTAGGCATCGGTTCAACATGATCTCATAAGTATTGAGATTAATTGTGAATGAATGAGGTTACTTTTCCTTGCCTACTGAAATCTGATTCTGTTTTATATGGATAATATGCTGAAAAATAACTTTGGCAGATGACACACACAAGTAGTCATGGTGTGCATTTTTTCTTGGTCTTCTCCAGGGATAGAATCAGATCCTCAAACAGGAGTCTAAATTCTGTGCACAGGCACAAAGAGGTAGTTATAGCAGGTGTAGCCTACTCCCTATTCTAAGTAAAGGTAATATTTGCTCATGCCAGTAATGTTACCTACCGTCAACATATTAAAGAAAATGTCAACCGCGCCCACCAAACACGTGCAAAATGTGCAGCTGAGGGCACAAAATAGGTTTACGATTGGCTATTTTGTGCACATAGCTACCATTGGTAACATTTGATTTAGCCTGTATTCTTGAACACCTTTTGACAAGGCCACCTTCAAGCCAGCACCCCCAGCACCCCTATTCCAGCACCTATGCCTTTGGAACTTTAGAGGAAACAGTAATCCATTTATTCTACCCACTCTCCAATTGCACACACAATGTGTATTCATAATATAGTCACTTATTTTTCAAAACTTGATCCTTATAGCATACTTGATCCTCTCCCCTTTTGAGAGAGCGAGCCGCAGCAGAAGCTCATACTGAATATTCTGGTGGGTTTTGTATATGAGTCTATTTACATCTGATGAGGACATAACAGTTTCTAAGCAATTTCCAAGCAATGCTAGGTATGATCTTGGCACAGATTAGTCCCATCAAATACTTCTTCATATATAAATTTATCAAGTAAATTTCAGCCCTGGTGTAATTCCATTGACGTGAAAGGGCTTATACCTAGGGCTGAATTCAGCACCTGGTACCATAGTTACAAGAGAAAAGAGGGCTGATCTGAGTTAAGTATCATTTTTGCAACTGAATTATTCTTATGAAAAAGGATTCTCTTCAGAACCATTGTATGTAATCACAGCTTTGGTGCAGGGAAATAGCTCATCTGCAAAATTTTAATTCTGTTTCAGGCAGCATTCTTTTCAGCAATAATGATGGAGAATATAAGCAGCTGTGGATTATTTTGTCCTGCTCAGAATAATTTGGCCTGAACATAAATAAGAGTGAAACACAACTGGGGGGTGAGGAGAAGAGAGAGGAAATACTAGAAGAAGGGAATTCTGAGTATCAATCAGCATATTTTGTTCATGCTGCACTGAAAGTGTGTTTTTCACTGACAACCTGTTTGTAACAGCTACTGTGGAAAGTGTGTTTTATAATAATTACTACAATAATAATTATCACATTCTGCTGAGGGTTAATCCTTTGGGTATTAATTTATTTTTCTCATTTGCAGGCACAATGTCCATATTCATCTCACTGCACTTAGCATATTACTAAAGATTAAGGTCTGCCAGTAAAATAACAAAACCAAAACACAGCTATATTTCAAATAAGTCCAGCAGAGATGATATAAATATAAATCCAACATTTTATCAGACTGTTTTGGTACATCACTCTTCAAGATTCACCTTAAACTACTCGTTAGTAATGAAGAAAGTGAATAATTTTAATCATCTTATGCATACAGGCTCTCCAGCTATGAAGCCTATTTATACATGCCATGGATCCTCTATATTTTTCTTGGCATCATCAAAGTTCAGTTTTGCGCCAAAGTAGCCTCTGATACTCTGCTGAAATTTGCAATCAAAAGTCCTGTTAATATATTAACTCTTTCTACAGCATATTACATTTCAAAAAAGCAATCTAGTTAATTAACCAAAAGCAATTTCTCAGATTTAATTAAGATCATTCTACAGCATTAAAAATATCAACATTATTAATAACAAAGACTTGTCCACACTAGCTGAAACCAAAACAAACTCATTTTTATCTATGAATTGAGCAACACAGAACATAGCCCTGTTTTAAATGCATCTTTCCAATGAAAGCAAGGATTTACACAGCCATATGTTACACTGCTTTATTACAAAGAGTTAACACATGAACTGTGATCAAGGTTATGTTCTTTCACTTGGACTCTCTGAAACTCCTGCTTAGAACATCATGCAACATCGAGTGAAAAGCTCAAAGCTATTTTGTTTACAATTTATATTATAAACTTAATTTCACATAGACTAACTTAAATCTCTTTCTTGAATACAGTAATATCTTTCCGCATTTCTTTTAAGCATTCACAAGTTAATAAGAGGGTTCATTGACATACAAACAACAATGCTGATATAGAAAGACAAACAAACAGGGACCATAGGAGAGACAGAGCTTTTACATCATAATCAGTTACCTACGTTACTGTGATCACTTGGAATCCAATCAAGCATAAAATAAAACTGGCACAGCTTCTCCTTAGCAGATAACAGTTGCTGTTAGTAATCCAGAGTGATAGGAAGACAGAATATCAGCCTACCTGAGGTAGAATTCAATGTCTATGTTACAATTATTACATTACTGATTAGTTCAGACTTTAGCGAGTTAATCCGGTGGGTATTAATTTACTTGCTTTGGCCGTACAATACAGTTTCTAGTGCTTTACCCCTTGGAGGGCTGTCACTGTAATTATTCCATATGGTGCTGCCAACAAGTCCTTCCTGTGTATATTTTCCAACCAATTGTATTTAGGATGTGTCCAAGTAATATAGTCAACATCAAGCTTTATTCAAAGAAGAGCCTTATTACTCTCTATTAGAATTGGGCAGAAGAGGGAAGCTCTGTTCTACAAAGGATTTCAAAATTTGGAAATTTGGTTTCATTCTGAATCAGAACAATAACCAAAAATTTTGAAATTCTCCATGGAAGAAAATTCTGCTATTTTTGTTTTGGTGGATAGAAATGATTCATTCTAACAAAATTGAAACATTTTATTTCTATTTTGACTTTTGTTTGTTTTATATTATATTATAATCTGAGGGCATGGAAAAACTCTCATATGAAGAGAGATTAAAGAGATTGGGACTGTACCAAGACATGTACAGTACCTATACCAGAAAATTAAAAACAATTCTAAATATATAAGTGCTAACTATTATTCTGATAGCATTTGTTAAATGAAGCCCTGGTGCTTGCCGCTAGTACTATCACTGTCTATGCCTTTCAGAATGTTACATTAATATTGGTAAGCATAAGATCCCTGGTCCAGTTCTGCAAGATGGATGTGAAGTTTCAGACTGTGCTGAAAGACCTGTGCTGCTGTCTTTGCAGGCTGCAAATTAAAGCCTCCAAATTGATTCACCGAGGACGAGCTTTGGATAATACCGTCCATTCTTTTGTACATATGGTGCATCCGACCCTTTCCTCCCTTGAACATAACAGACTGAGGCTGCTGCCCAGGTAGATGCGGGCAGCATCTTGCCTTTTTAGGGGTTACTGAAACCCTGTGCAGAAACAAATGAACACATGTGAGCCAGTATTATTTTTTTTTAAGTTCCAGAATACTGTGCCCCAGAAATGGAGCCTCTCCTTGTTTTCCTGACATTTTAAAATTTGCAGATACATCCTGAAGTTGTTACTGTCCAGTATCTATCTAGCACTGAACTTGCATTTTGGTGTTGGTGTTGTTGTGGATTTCATGAGTACCCCTTTAGAGCCATAGGGTCTTTTCATGTTCTTTTGTTTTCTAGAGTCTGCCTATGTTTTGATTTCTCAATGTTTGGGTGAATGGCAAGGCCTCCAGACTCCTCCTCTTGGCCTCCCTTTTTAATACTTCACACTCACACCAAAATCCTCCAAGAGCGATGGAATCTCTTTCTAATATCAGAAGCCTGGATGTTGCTTCCTGAATTTCAGATCAAAGGAGATCCAAGTACTGGCTTGAGAAGTTGCTAAAGAGCAACACAAGCCTCTTCCTATGCCACCAGGGGTTGAAAGAATTCCCTATCAGCGTGTGCTGATCTCCGAAGCAAAAGGGAATGTCTGAACCGGAATTCTGATCTCTTGCATGACAGAACAATACACTGCTGCCAGGCCAGCCATGAGATCTATCTTGCAGGATTTTTGAGGTGGAGTTTTAGTAATCAGAAAAAACATTTTCATGCCTGAGTGATATTACTTTGGTGTATTTGCCCTTCAAGTTTTCTGGAGGGGGGAAAAAAGCAGCAGCAAGCCCTCAATGACTTCAAGCTGTGATTGGAATCAGAATTTATAATGTTTAGGGCATGATGCACTTTAAATTAAATGTGAGGCATGATTTATCAGCAAAATACAAAAGTATGTGATTATTATACTTAAGAATGCCCATCAGATGAGTTAAATACAGTACTGTATGGCATACAGTTATCTACCTATCTTGAAAGTCAGTGAACTGTTGGATCAATATTTTTCAGACTGTCAGTCATAAAATAAGGAAATACAATTGTTTAGACAAAACAAGCTAAGAATTCTTCCAATGTGACATGCTGCAAACTGAAGCAGCCTTCATGTTCTGAAGAAAACAAGTCCACAGTCAAATACCCATATGCCAGATGTGCACAACTCTGTGTATGCCACTGCTGATCTGTCTGCAGAACATGCCACAGGCCATTTTGCTTTTACTTAAGGGGATTGGGTAGGGGGATACAACCCAGAAAGAAAGTGCATTCATTACTGTAGTGGAGAAACTTTTCTTCTTTCTACTCACTGTTCACTTTTTTAATGTCCTCTTTTTCCATCAACAAATTGCTGCTGCAACAGATGCTGATAAAACTTTCAACAATGATCTTCCCAGAGAGAGAACTAATTTTTTGGCTAATGAAAAATGATGGAAGGGAAGGATTATTATTATGTTACTATTTTCCCCTTTAGAGTAAGGTTCTTTTGGTAGATGATAGTGATTGGGAAACATCAAGATTCCAGCATTTGAAGGCTCCTAGTTCATAGAGGCAGTCTAAATATAAACACTATTATTAATTATATTATTATTATTATTATTATATAAGATATCAAAATTGCCATAATTGAGGAGCTGTAGCTGAGTGGTTAAGGTGCTCAACTACAATCCTGACAGTGGTGGGTTTAAGTCTCATTTGATCTCACGCTGAAAGGCCACCTCCAGTTCAGCCAGCTGCAAAATGATCCATTGGAGTAAGGCAGTTGGACTTCATTTTGTCTGCATCATGAGACTGATGTCACTTAGCTGAATCAGCCTGATGAGCCATTAGATCAGATCTGATCAGATCTGTCCAGAATCCTGTGGCTGACAGTGGCCAAAACCAGGTGGTTAGGGAAATGTGCAAAAAAATCACACGGTAGACAGATGTGGGATAATCTGACCTCCACATTGGTCTGATCTTGACCTATAATAGTTAGATATTGGCTTAAATCTTGAAGCACAAGATTTAACATCCCTTCTTAAAATTGTTATAATTAATTATATCAATTCTGGATATTTTTAATACCCAGATTAGCATCCAGTTCTTTTTTTCAGTCCTGTGACTATTTAGGCCTCAATGACATCCTGTGACAATGAGTTCCACAGTCCAATTTCCTTTTAGCAGTTTTGAATTTGCCACCTTTTAATTTCACTAAGCATCCTCTTGTTCTTGTGTTATGAAACAGGGAGCATGTAACAGCGGGTGATCTATCTTCTCTATACCATTAATTATTTGTATGGACTTTTATCATGTTCAACCTTATGTCTCCTATTTAAAGCACACAGTGCCAGTCCTTTCATCTCTTTTCATATACAATTTTTTCCATGCCCTTGATCATTCTCATCACCCTTCTCTGAACCTCCTCTAATCTTTTTGAGATAAGATGACCGGTACTTAACAGTATTCTAGAAGAGGCCACACCATTCTTTTATATGACTGCATTATAATATTTTCTGTATTATTCTCCATCCCATTCCATATGCTTTCTAACATCTTGTTAGCTTTTTTGACTGCAGCTGCACACTGAGCAGAGGTCTGAATTGAGCTGTCTCCATTGATGCCCACATTGAGGAATGGTACAATTTATTTTCCCTCCAATATGCAATTGTACCTAGCTTGCTACCCTCCAGTTTTCTGGTATAATAGCTGTTTATAATAAAAAAAAAGTGTGTTTTTTCTACCAGCTCAGCCACTTTATACTTGTGCTCCTTCAGAAATGTAGGCCAGGAGACTTGTTGCTTTTCAAATGATCAGTTTGTTCCAATAGCGTTTTTTAACTACTTGCTTGTTTATAGTTGCACCTATAATGTGCTAGGGATATTCCAAACACCCAAGAATGGCACAGTCCTTACTCTGAAGGGCATGAAAGTCGAACAGAAAGCCAAACGTCAAAGGAAATAACTGTAACATGAGCTTTTTTGGGGAGGAAGAGGTAGAAAGCAATAAGATATAATATTGCCATCAACAGCCATGCTTTTATGTGGAGAAGGCAGTGGGGTTAGAAGAGCACGTCTGAGTGGGCATTTCATATCTAGGGGGTTGCACAGAAAAAATCATGGAGACAGTTGTGGGAGAATTTGCTGAATTCTGGATGACACTGAGGAGATGGGAGTTGGCACAAGAAGAGACAGAGTGGATAAGTACTAAGGAGCAGAGTTATATAGGGCCTAGAAGGCACGGGTAAAGAGCTTGACTATGGTGTGGAAGGGTGCATGGGACACTGGGGCAAACTACTGTCAACCCTTTGACATGTTGCAAGATGCCATCTATTGCTACTACTTGTTTTGCGTCCTATAGCCATTTTCTAATCTATGACAGAACTTTACCTACCTCTTACTCCATGATTCCTCAGATTCCTCAATAGTCTTTTGTAAGTGACTTTTGTCAAAAGCTTTTTGAAAATCTAACATTATATCAATACCTTAAACTATTTCTGACACACAACAGGTTAAGTAGATTGAAGCAGCAATAATTTCATGAACCAGAGCCATCCCTTGGGTAGGGCGAATCGGGGCAACCGTTCTGGGCCCTGCGCTTTGGGAGGCCACACGCTTCGACATCACGGTGTCAGATGGGGTGAGGACAGTAGCTGTCTGCCTTGAGCAGAGCAGGCAGAGGCAGCCAACGAGCAGGAGGCAGCATGGTTTGTCTTGCCCCATCTCCCTCCCCCACCCCAGCGGCTCATACCATTTGGCATAGCTGGGGTGGGGGCTCAGCAGGCCCGGGTCAGGGGTTTCTGGCTACTGCACAGACAGCTGGGCTCCCCCGTGGCACCTGCACACAGATCGTGCAGCCCCCGCCTCCTCCCTGGGCTCTTGGGCCCCTGCCGGGCCTGGGGTAGCGCTGCACACACAGCTCCCCCACCCTGTGCGCCCACCCCAGCCCCGCCATTATTCAAATGCAGAGGCCGGGGATTGTGGGGGTCCCAGGCCAGGCTGGGCAGGAGGCAGCACCAGCACCAAAGGAACAGGCACCCCTGACCACCAGTGGGTGCGCCTTGCTCCAGGTAAGCCTCCTTGTCCCACGCCCCGCAGAGCAACTGGAGCCCCATCGCCCCCACCAGCACACCTGCTGCCCCATCCCTCCCATCAGCACCCCCAGGGGAGACCTAGCGTGCCCCCTACCCCATGGGGGGCCCATACAGGCTGATTTAACCCAGGCCCCGCACCCCCTAAGAACAGCCCTGTCTTTAACAAAAGCCATGATGATTGGGACCAACTTGCTTTTTAGTTATTTTGTATGGTATGGAATCCTACTCCTTTCGGCACTTTTGAAAATACCGGCCTAAACCAACGTACTTGGTACTGAACTAAGGCTCATGGCTTCTAGAATTCCAAGGATCATCCCTAGCTGCCTTCTTATAGCTAGGTAAACATCTATTACCCTCTTGGCCTCCATGATAGTGGATAATGAAAAAAATTCCACACTGGGAGGCAGTATATATTTTTTCCAGTGTGAACAGAGTAACCTTATCTAGAGCTGAACAATTTTTAACTACGTTTTATTTGTTTTTAATGCATGGAAGAAATGAATGTAAAATTACTGATTTGGGAATAGGAGTAAATTCTGTTTGGTACCATGTGTTAATAACGTTATATTCATTCTGTAGAGGTCTACACTTCGTAATACATAGGTTAATCATTATTGATCTCTTTCACGTTCACTGTACTTGTGCTGATCTCATTTGATATCAATGGAAATATACTATTCTGCAGCAGTGTAGATTTTTTTATATGTGTAGTTTAGTATTAAACATAATAAAATAATAGCTGCCTCATATCACTTTAATGAGTAGTTTTGTACCCTGACTAAATTTGTCCACTTTTAAGAAAGTGCGGTAAGTGAACTTCTGTTCCAGAATCAGTGTTTAATTTATTTATTAATGCAATCCCTACATTTTTGGGGGAGGGTAAAATTCCCTTAAGTGCCCAGTTGGCTATACCCATACACTGGAATGACAAGATACTAACCAAGAGTAAACTCATTCAAATTCAAGAGCTAGTTCAACCTTAACTAAAACCCCAAAACTTTTTGAAGGGTCACAATAGCTTGGTTAACTTCTTCTCCAATTAAGAACAACAATTTATTTGCAGACTTCCAAACTTGGGGAGGGGCTCTAACTCAGAGGCATAAATCTTTAAAATACATAGCTCAAGGGAAGCTCTGAGTTTGTGGACGAAAATAGACGCACTTGTGTAATGACTGTTGAACTCTTATACCTGCCTTTGGGGAGGATCCACTGAGCCTGGGAACTCAACTGATTACGGGGGACAACAAAAAAGAAAACAAGGGCAGGTGTGAAGGTCAAAGGGTCAAAAAGAGAGAACTTAAAGGGAACACCGAGCAGAGAACCCCAGACCACGCCCACTGCTCCTCGAACGTGTCAAGGGAGCCAGCGGACGCCACCCAGAGGAACTCCACCCGGATGTATGAATGGAGGGAGGACCAGAAATAGGCCCCACAGTCGCAAAGGACCCCCTCAGCCAACATCCTCTCCTTGGAGTTATAGATGACCACTTCAGCCATCGCCAGGAGGAGGTTGACGAGGAGGTCCCGCGACTTTGTGGGACCATGGATAGGCTGTTCGTAAATGAGAAGATGGGGAGAGAAGTGCAGCCAAAAATGTAATAAAAGATCTAGGAGCAGCTGGAATAGGGGCTGTAACCTAGCACACTCCAGATAAACATGCACCAGGGTCTCTCTCATGCCACAGAAGGGACAGGCATCAGGGACAGGGGTAAACCATGCCAAGTACACGCCCATGCTCACAGCTCCGTGAAGGAGCCGCTAACCAATATTCCCGGCGGGCTGTGGGACTAAGGTGGAATACAGGCTGGCCCACCAGGGTTCCCCACCCTCAATGGGTGACATTAGGTCCCACCATTTGGTATCAGGGCTGGACACGAGGGTGAGGAAATGAAGCATATGGAGCACAAGCGTGTACAGATGTGCCCTTGGCACGGTTTGAAAGTGTACTAATCTTGCAGCTGGCTTGCGGTATACAGATGGGCCGGCCAAGGGGACCCATGGGGTAAGGGCCCTATAAAAAGGTCCGGAGGGCCTGGAGTGTAAGTTGGGCAGGGAGAACCCTCCCACAGGACTTGCTCGAGGTAAGCCCGAGAAGCGGGTGATAAGGCTGCCCTCACCTGAAGCACGCACCAGGGAGTATGAAGGGTGGAGAGCCCCATGCACTGAGCGAGTGTCAGGGGATGAAAGGCAGGTATTATCAGCCCTAGAAAGGTAAAGGCTCTTTTCCCCATTACCTGAAAAGGGGTTACCTCAGGGCAACTAGGGGCACAGTTAGAGCTGCCTGTGACCTTTAATAATACCTCTTCTGGGGAGATAGAGGGAGGACAGAGGAGAGAGAAGCTGCAGCGAGGCTAGTGGCAGCAGAAAGAAAAGACTTCTCCTGTGTGGCAGGCTGCTCTCCTCCCTACAGTGGAAGCAAACAAGCTAACTGCCTGTTTGGGTGAGGACTGGCACCCAGAAGCCATCATCACAAGGCAACACCCAAAAGAGGGGACAGGAAAAGCTATTCCCTCTTTGTGTTATGAGTTTGATTTTTGCTTTGGCTGAAGAGTACTGCTAGGGCCTACCCTAAGGCCCACCTTGTAAAATATTGAAAAATAAAACCCAAGTGAGGAACAAAATCTCTCCAGAGTGAGAGTGATTTACTCCAGCCCCGCCCCCTCCTCCCCACCTCCAAGGTGCCTTGCCACACAGGCCACTGTTCCCCTTCCCATGGCTTGGCTCATCCCCCACTCTTCCAATGTGCTGGCTGACACAGATGAACTGATGCAGGGGAGTAAGCATACTGCTCTAGGAAAAGGGCACATCTTAATTTCCCCATTGAACAAGGAGGAAGCAGGGAGCCAATTGTTACTCTGAGCCATGATTCGGTCTCTGCTATCCTTCCATATGATGGAGCCTCCCATTGTAGTCGACATATGAGAGTCAGTTTGTTTCAGCGCATTTCCTTGTGCAAATATAAACCAATGAGGGATCTGCAGATGCATCTGCATATCGGGCAGACATAGCCGCATTTTGCCGCAGCCTACTTTCCTTGCCCATTCTTCTCTTTCGCTTTTTCTGTTCTGCTATTCTTGATGGCTTTAGCCGCAGTCCAACAGGTCTACCACCATCCTGAACTATCATCAGTAGCAACTTCCCGTGTGTTCAGGTTGACTTGGCCAACTTTTAGATTAGCTGTGAGTGTGTCCTTATATTGTTTTCATTGGCATCCCAGTGTAAGTGCTCCTGTTTTCAACTGTCCATAAAATATGGCATTGGGAAGTCACATATCATCCACATGTACAAGGTGACCAGCCCAGAGAAGTTATGCCTGTATGATTAAGGATTCAATGCTAGTTATGTAGCTCTCGTGCAGGTCTTCGGTGTTTGGTAGCCCTCCTGACCACTTCATGTTACAGCTGAAGAGAAGAGTGCTGAACACAACTGTGCAACAGACACTAATTTTGGTGTGAAGTCAAAAGCCTCTCACATCTACCAGCAATGACAAAGTTGACCATAGTCAGAAGTGGCTTTAGAAATATTCTGTGTGATTTCATTGTCAATCATGGCATTATGAGATAAAGTGCTGCTAAGACAGCAAAAGTTTTCTACTGCATTAAACATTGTGTCATTAAATGTGGTTTTAGGGGCAGAACCCATTTTTTCCTGGAGCATGGCTGGTAAAGCACTTCAGTTTTCTTGAGACTGATAGAGAGTGCAAATCCCTTTGCTGATCTAGAAAAGCAGTCAGCTTGATGCTGCACATCTTCTGTATGTGCTATGAGTGCACAGTCATCAACAAAAAGGAACTCCCTAACGAGGAAGACGATCACATAAGTATGAACACAAAGACGCTGGAGACTGAAGATGCTGACATCTGTGCAGAACTGAATGTAAATATCCTGGTTGCAGTCTCTGAAAGACTCTAGCAGCATAGCATGAAAGAGAATAGTAAATAGTATAGGTGTGAGCACACAACCCTGCTTAACACCATTTTGTGACAAAGTAAGGCTCTGATGAAGCACCATTTTCCAGCACTCTAGTCAGCATGAAATCATGGAATGAACGCATGATGGGGATGAATCTGTGCATGCATCTGACTTTTTGTGCAAGAGCCACCAGAGGCCCTCGTGATTAACATTATCAAAGGACTTCATTACTTCTACAAACACCATATAGAGGTCATGGTTTATTCCCGGTATATTTTGTATTTTTTTTGTATTTGGCGAGCAGCAGAAATCATACCCTCGGTCCTGCATCCCATGCAAAAGCAATACCGATTTGTGTATAGTAATGATTATTACCTACCACAATGGGACCCTGACCTGGCCGATGGCTTTAGATGCTACTGCAATATAAATGACAACTGACAATAATGATCAATTATTCTCTTATAGATTTCTAAACTTATTAGTAATTCAGTAACAACTCTTGCAAATGTGTCAAGCTTTTATTGTGCCTATACTTTTTTCTCAGAAAGAAATGGGAGAGTTATAAATTTTGGACCCAGTTCTCCATGATATTACACCAGTAATATTGCAGTGTAACTCCATTGAAATGGAAGAAGTCTGCTGCAAAAAGTGGAGTAACAGAGTGGAAAAATCCAGGTCTACTCAGGAGGTGCTACTTCAATGACAATACAATGTACAGAACAATACAGAAGTGGTTAGTGATGAAAACTCAAGTAGTTTTGGTTTGAAATTGGCCTTTGTCAATAGTGACTAAAGTATTTACCGCAGGAAGGCTGTTCAGCAGCCAGTGTGAAATTATTTAGTGATCATAATCTGGTTCCTAATTTTACATTACAAAAACTAACAACAGCTACATGAGTATTCTTGACTATCTCAGCCAATACACTCAGAACTGAAGGATGTAGAGATTAAATTACCTACTCATGTTTTGATGCATCCCCTCAACTTTATGGTTTAATCAGCTTTGTTGTTAATACCTGTGGGATAGCTTGCACTTCCCAACCCATACATTTCTATAGCCTATGTTCTAACTGAATTGAGAACTTCATTCTCTAGTATTGCCAATGTTGCAATGAAAAACATTTTGGTAGGCATAGGCCATTACAGAAAATTCCCTTCTCTGATATTTGATGTGCATTCTATGAGGCTGGGGAGGTGGGGACAGCTTTTAACTCTAAAAGCTTAAAAGGGGTCAAAAGGAGCAGGCTGGCAGTGACAAAAGTTGAAAACTTCCTTGAGAACAGAAAGAAAAGAGGTCTCTCTTGAATTCTCAGCTACGCCAATGCCCTGCAGAAATGAATTTGAGTGGTTATGTTGCCCTGATTTTTCCTGACATCATTGCAATGCAATACACATTAATGTTCTGTAGTTGTGCTTTTTTCTCCCAAGCAAAAAAAAATAAAAAATAGACAACTGAAGAGTGATGTCCTACAAAGATATTTCAGTTCTGTAAAAGCAAAATCTCTAAAAGCCTTAAAGAGCAGTTCTTAAAAATGTAATTCTAACAAATGGTATCTTGGGGTTCCATCTTATTGTCCCTCAATGATTCATCTACCAAATATACCATGTAAAATATTCCACGGAAACACCCCCCCCCCCAAAACAACAACAACAACAACAACAACAAAAAACCCTCAGTCTGGGCTTTATGTCAAACGTGGGTTTAATCCTAGTTTAGGCTCTCATTAATACAATTACAATTTCATGGTCTTGAAATCATGCTGTCATTGAAACCTACTCAGCCCCAAGTCCAGTCTTCTGAGTGGAATTAGGAATTGCCATAACGGATCAGACCCAAGGACCTTCTAGTTCAGCATCCTGTCTAACAGTGCCTAGTGGTAGACGTGCCAGAAGAAGGTGTAAGAACCCCACATGAGACAGATGTGGGATAATCTGACCCCCCACATTAGCTCTCATCCTGATCTGTAATAGTTAGAATTTGGCTTAAACCCTAAGCATAAGGTTTAATATTCCTTCCAAAAAGTTTATCATTATTTTTGATAACGCGTGTTATTCTTGTTATCCATATAAATGTCGATCTCCTCTTTGAATCTTGCTAAGATCTTGGCCTCAATCAGTTTCTGTGGCAGTCAGGTCCATAGAAAAAGTATTGCCTTTTATCAATTTTTGAATTTGCCAACTCTTAATTTCATTGGGCGTCCCCATGTTCTTGTGTTATAAGAGAGGGAAAACAGAAGTTTCCCATATATCTTTTCTATACTATTCATTATTTCATGTACTTTAATCATGTCCCCTCTTTTTATCATCTTTCTAAGTCACACAATCTCAGTCTTTTCAATAATTTTTCATATGTGAGTTTTTCCCATGCTCGCCATCATTCTTATCATCCTTCTCTGAACTCTTCTCAATCTGCAATATCTTATTTGAAGTCTCTTTTTCTGAAATTTAGTGTCACTTTTTGGTAGCTTGTCTCCCCCCAGCATGTTGAACCTAATTAGATTGTGGTCACTATTATTTAGTGCCTCGATTACTGTTACCTGTTGCATTAACTCTCGTGAGACATGTATGTGTATACATAATATGAAGCCTTTCCCCCACCTGCCAAAGACAACCAATATAAGTGCCATCATTGTGATAACCAGACTGAAGCAACTTTATTAAACCAGAAATAACTTTATTGCATTATGTAGGAATATATCAAATTATAAATTTGAACTTGCTAGGAGCAAAACTCAACTAAAAAAAGATGAAGACTGCAGTTTTAACCAAAGCAATACCAGAGTTCCTCTGCCTGGCAGCACCAGTCTTAACAACAGAGAGCAACTGCAACCAGCATTCCTCCAGAGACAGAAAACTTGCAGGCTCGTGAATTGCCTGTGACTTACTGTAAGCCAGGCCACCATAGTACCTTCCACTTCTCAGCAGGGCCATACTACACACTAGACCGACTTTATGATCCTATTAAACGTCATCATTTTTATATTACAATCAATGGCACCTAGAGGCCCCATCAGAATTCAGGCCCCATTGTATTTGGTGCTGTATAAACCCATAGTAAAAGAAAGTCCCTGCCCCAATGAGTTTAAAGCACCAATCTGCAAACATTTACACATGGGTGTAATTTTAATTGTCAGTAAAAGTATGTATGTGCTTAAGTGCTTGCAGGATCAGGTTCTAGTTTAAGACAAGACCCAAGAAGTAAGTGTAACAAACAAATAGTAGAAATGGGGAAAGGAGGATGTGGGTAAAGTGATAGGAAAATGTGGTCATATAAATTACCTATCAGCATGATTAGCAGCTTCTGAGATTATTTTCTGATGATATAAATCAATGAGAAATATTATGGAGATCAATAATCCCTACTGACATCCTGCATAGTATTCCTTATGCTAAGCCATGGTTTCGATGTCAGGGCAAAAGTCATTTGAGAACCACAAAACTAGAGCATAAGTCTCCAATTTTTCTATCTGATAACATCATATGCTACAGACTGGCCTCAAGGTGATCTAATAGAGTATCTTAACCATGAATGTGTAGCTGCAAGCCAGGATCCCTAAAAGAAACATGGAGAACTAACTTTATGCTCTAGGGTGGGATTTCTACAGCATTGGTCTAACTCTGCTTCCATTGAAGTCAATGGTGAACTACTGTTAACTTCAATGACAGCAGAGTTAGGCCAATCATGAGAGGTGATCCGGCAATTACAGACTGGTAAGTCTACTGTCAGTATCGGGCAAATTAGTTGAAACAATAGTAAAGAATAAAATTGTCAGACATATAGAAGAACATAAATTGTTGGGCAATAGTCAACATGGTTTCTGTAAAGGGAAATCACGTCTTACTAATCTATTAGAGTTATTTGAAGGGGTCAACAGACATGTGGACAAGGGGGATCCAGTGGACATAGTATACTTAGATTTCCAGAAAGCCTTTGACAAGGTCCCTCACCAAAGGCTCTTATGTAAATTAAGTTGTCATGGGATAAGAGGGAAGATCCTTTCATGGATTGANGTGGATAGTTCTCTGAAGACGTCCACGCAGTGTGCAGCGGCAGTCAAAAAAGCAAACAGGATGTTAGGAATCATTAAAAAAGGGATAGAGAATAAGACGGAGAATATCTTATTGCCCTTATATAAATCCATGGTATGCCCACATCTTGAATACTGCGTGCAGATGTGGTCTCCTCATCTCAAAAAAGATATACTGGCATTAGAAAAGGTTCAGAGAAGGGCAACTAAAATGATTAGGGGTTTGGAACGGGTCCCATATGAGGAGAGATTAAAGAGGCTAGGATTTTTCAGCTTGGAAAAGAGGAGACTAAGGGGGGATATGATAGAGGTATATAAAATCATGAGTGGTGTGGAGAAAGTGAATAAGGAAAAGTTATTTACTTGTTCCCATAATATAAGAACTAGGGGCCACCAAATGAAATTAATGGGCAGCAGGTTTAAAACAAATAAAAGGGAGTTCTTCTTCACACAGTGCACAGTCAACCTGTGGAACTCCTTGCCTGAGGAGTTTGTGATGGCTAGGACTATAACAGGGATTAAAAGAGAACTAGATAAATTCGTGGAGGTTAAGTCCATTAATGGCTATCAGCCAGGATGGGTAAGGAATGGTGTCCCTAGCATTTGTTTGTCAGAGGGTGGAGATGGATGGCAGGAGAGAGATCACTTGATCATTGCCTGTTAGGTTCACTCCCTCTGGGGCACCTGGCATTGGCCACTGTCAGTAGACAGGATACTGGGCTGGATGGACCTTTGGTCTGACCCAGTATGGCTATTCTTATGTTCTTATGAGACCTTTGAAAAGTGGCTGACTGTTTCTAATTAAAAAAAAAAAGTTAAGGAAACTTTGCAAGAACAGACACTGGTTTTTTGGGGTGTGTGTGGGGGTTAAGTGCACTAATGTAGCTAAATATAATTTACAATCATTTACATTACACAAGTAACAAAAATGTCAGTGTCATATTGAGGTAGTATGATGGACACATGGCAGAGACAGTAAATTAGGATAATTAACCTGATGGGCTGCACCTGGGGAAGAGTCAGCGATGGAAGGACTGATTGAAGATGGAGCCCAGCTCGGGAGGAACATGATGGGCTGGTACAAAGTCAGGAAATTGGCAGCAGAAAGAGGCTGCAGGGGGAGTAGGTTACAGTTACTCCCTAGGTGTAGGGAGATGTGTTTGATGAAGGAGTCCAGGGCAAGAGCAAGAGGGCCTGAGAGAAAGCAGACCACTGTTATTAGGTATAAGGTCCCTGAACTGGAACCTGGAGTAGTGAGCGGACCTGGCTTCACCTACCACCCACTGGGGAAGTGGCACAGGCCAGGCAGTGGAGCGCAGACTGCTTAAGATGGTTGTCCAGTGGGACTTTGGTACCCCAGAAGGGTAGGACTATAGTGACCTAGACGGAGCGCCAAGCCACAGAGACACAAGGACCATTGGACCGGAGTGGAGCTAATTCCCAGACATGGCCAGGGCACCACCTAATGGTGAATAGAGAACTCAGTGACAGGTGGTCATTTGGATTGGTGTTTGCTTTTTATGTGTGGTTGATTGAAAAAAACCCCATACATCTGTTTATAACCTGTGCAACTTAATATTACCTTTAACTAAACTGTACTGAGGGAGAAATAAAAAGCCAATAAGTGAAAAAGCTACCATTGCCTATCTGCAGGTTTCATAGCAACTAGGGAATTTGCCTTCCAGAGTATGAACCTTTTGAATGTGAATTGTAAAGAATAATGCTGAGACTGAGATTGATTTTACATGTAACTTGCTCTGTACAAGGCACCAGTACCATATGCACTATAAAATATTCAGAACAGATGTTTTGTAAAAATTATGTCCCACAAAGCTGAACGTGCATTGCACACATATATAATTGCAATTCAATAGAAGTTCAATTCAGTGAACAAAAAAACCCCAGTGCCTAACTGACCCAGAGAAGAATCAATTCTTCTTACATATTCAGTGATTAACTTGCTTTATTGACCTACAGAATGGAAGAATGGAGTTGAAGACAAGAAACATTCAAAACATATGGCTTCCTAGTTTACTGTGAAAATATCGCAAATATCCAGTGGAGTCATGTGAATATTAATTGTATTTAACCATAATGCATCTTTCTAATTGTGTTTTAATTACAAAGACTCCTTTCCTATGATTATTATTAATTATTATTATTATTCACAAACAGACAAATCAAGCTACAATTCCAACTCAATTTAGTAACACAGCATGAGAGGAAGTTCAAAATCTGAAGTTTTCAAATCATGTATTTTTTTCATGCTCATGTAACTGTATGTTAAAATATATTTTTACTAGTCCTTATTAGAGCTGGGCAAAACTTTTTCAGTGAATAGTAAATTCTCAACAACAAAAAAATGCATTTTTTTGAGGCCGTGAACCTTTTCACAAATTTGGGTTCAATTTGGTGAATAGTTTTGGACAAAAAACCTGAAAACAATTTTTTCTAAATGAAATGTGGATTCAAAACAAAATGTTGAAATGAATGAAATGTTATTGTGGATCATTTGGATCATTGGAAGATTTGAAATTTTTTGCTTGACCCAAACAATTTTTTTCCAGTTTTTTTCTTTCACTGAGAAAAACAAAAGCAGGTTTTGGTTTGAAGCAAATTGATGGGTTTTTTGGGTGGCGGGGCAGGGGGGAGGAGAGGTTCAAAACCAATTATTTGCTCTGCTTTGGTCCTTATTAATATCGAGCCTATTGCCATGATTTCTGAATAGTGAGGAAAGCTTCAGACCCAAACAATGAGAATTATTTTCATTTACTGAAAGAGGAAAGAATGTTAATTATTGTTAATACTGTAGCACCTAGGAACCCTAGTCGTGGATCAGGACCCCATTGTGCCAGGCGCTGTACAAACACGGAACACCAAAACGATCCTGGAAAACATCAGCACTAAGGCCTGTGCATTTACAGAAGGGAGAATCCAGCCATGTCCTCTGTGTCCACAGAGGGTCCCCATGCCAAACAGAAAAGGTGGTTCTATTGTGTAAAGGTAGAGGGGGAGGCTGTATGTGGGGAGCTGTGAAGAGTACATAGCCTTGCACCGGAGTACACAGAAGATAGAGTATGGAGGTGCATGATTTGGCTAAGAGATCTGCTCTTGCACAAATCCTTTCTTTTGGGGGCCTAGCAAGTACGCAGCTTTGGCTTTTTTTTTAAACTATAAGGGGCTTGGGAGGGAGGATTCCCTTAAATCTCTTCAGTTCCTAGCTCAGCTGCTGGGGTGTGGATTTTAGACAAGGTGCAGGGAGCAGACAGAACTTCAAAAATCACCCCTTCTGGACTCCATCTTTTGTAGAATTGACCCTTTCATTTTCCAAAGGCCTTAAAGACCATCACATCGAGACTCTTTTTTGTATNGGGAGGCTGTATGTGGGGAGCTGTGAAGAGTACATAGCCTTGCACCGGAGTACACAGAAGATAGAGTATGGAGGTGCATGATTTGGCTAAGAGATCTGCCCTTGCACAAATCCTTTCTTTTGGGGGCCTAGCAAGTACGCAGCTTTGGCTTTTTTTTTAAACTATAAGGGGCTTGGGAGGGAGGATTCCCTTAAATCTCTTCAGTTCCTAGCTCAGCTGCTGGGGTGTGGATTTTAGACAAGGTGCAGGGAGCAGACAGAACTTCAAAAATCACCCCTTCTGGACTCCATCTTTGTAGAATTGACCGTTTCGTTTTCCAAAGGCCTTAAAGACCATCACATCGAGACTCTTTTTTGTATAGGTCTATGTAGATCAGGTGCAACTCAGATCTAGGGTCACTCCTCTGGGAACTTCTAGGACCACTCTCTATCCTACAGTATCAGATTCTGCAATTCTGATTCCGCCCAACCTCAGTGGGAACAGAATCCAATGCATAAGGATTACAAAGTGAGCATCAAACACACACCTTTCCTCCTTAAACAAAGAGGCTTAGAGACCTTCTTTTAACTCCCCAGATGATTCAAAGTCCATAGAGTCTCTGAAAACAAACCACCACCTCCTTAAAGACTTTGTTTTGGATTGCTTTAAATGCTCAATAAAGGAGCCTCTTTGGTTTTTACCTAGGAGGAGATGTAACAACAAACTAATTGATGGGACACTTTACCACCCCCTTTTATTAAACTTAAGTTTTTAAGTATCTGAATATAATCTGTTTTATCAAAACTGTATTGAAAAGTGAACGGTCCAAAAACACACCAGCTCAACAATAAGAAAAAATGAAACAGATCCTTGTCAGCTGAAAGAAAGATGCAGCTACTTGCAAAATGGCTACATTAGGACTGTAGCTGTTTGGCTCAGCCAAATATCAAAGATCAGCACCAGAACATTATGGTGGGGAGGAAAAAGTCCCTATAAGAGAACAATCCTGAACTTGGCTAATAGGAGCCAAGAAATTGCCCTCGAAGGAACTACAAGAGAAGGGACTGCTTTGATGTTGTGCTTGTCATCATCATATCACATAGAAAGGATATTATTCTTTGTTTGGTATCAATAATGCACCTAGTGTTGTACAAGACAGAAAGACAGATGTAAATGACAGATAGCACTGGGAAATCAAGAGTAGGAAATAATATTTATGTTTTAAAAATGATTATTATTTTTGTAAAGTCATAAGATTTCTTTCTCATTATGTAGGAAGGTTTGCCCTTCTATATGATGACCTACAGGTATGCTACTATGCTTAAACATATGCTCCTTAGAGACTTTCTGCTACCTTTGATGGGTGGCAGAGAAAAATGCTTTAGGGCAGAATGACCTTCTAATACGAAAGACAAAGCAATCCAGCACTCTTACACTAGATTTTTAGATTGCTGCATATCCTCCCAAATTTTAGCTAGTTCTGAGTTTTTTTCAACTACATTGTCAACTGCCAGCCTTTTGGATATATTGATGAGTATATTTTGTGAATTTGGGCAGGTCTACACTTAATATGCTGCAGCCTGCGTCCCTGTGGCACTTCAGTGAAGACGCTACTACACTGATGAAGAGCTTCTCCTATCGGCCTAGTTAATCTACCTCTGCAAGAGGTGGCTGCTATGTCAATGACAGAAGTCGTCCATAGAGCTGTCTACACCAGCAACATAGAGCTGTCTACACCATGGGTTCAACATAGAGCTGTCTACATCCATAACTGTCGCTCAGGGGTGTGGATTTTTCACACACCTGAGCGATGTAGTTATGCCAATGTACGTTTACAGTGTGGGCCTGGCCTTTGTTTTGTCCCACATTCTTCACAATTAATGGACAGATTATACATGTAGTAAAGACAGGTGACTAAAATTTACTGAAATGAATTAACATCTGAGATGGAGGGAAAGATCATTTGAGGAGTGGTTAAATGTTGTCATGAGCCTTTACTAAGTTAATGGTCAAGTGTTTGACCCATAAATGAGAAGTTTAGGCAATTATGACCATGTTTTCACACACAATTACAAGGTCACAGCACCTAAAAGCTGAAACAGAGATTTATGAAATGCAGGATAATGGACACACTTTTGAGTTGTCAAGTAGCTCAGTTTTGCAAACATATTGGCTGTATCCATATTGGGGAAATTTACTAAACAGTTTCTAAAATGGTTCAGTTGAACTGGTATTAAAACAGGCACATTCAAAGCTGTGATGGCCAGAACTGATTTTATCACTATTAAACTCGAAAAGCAAACTTAATTTTAAAAAAATAGTTCAATCCTTTCTTGGTCATTGGAACCTTGTCCATGCTACAGCTCCCACTGAACCACTGCGATGTTTTTCAGCAATTTCCCCAGCGTAGACAAGGCTATTGCCTTCAGTTGAAAGGTGATTTTCATTGATAGGTGTACCAATTTACCAGGCTGTGACTGAATACCAGCTTAATCACATGGTCAATAAAAAGGACTTGCAGTGGTGGGAGTGGACAAAAACAACACAGAGGTTTGGATAAGTCAGATACAAACACATGGGCTGTATTTTTAATTAGGGCTGGATATTGAAACATTCCGAATTGTAAATTGTAACCGGCTTTAGATAACTAATCTGTCCAAATATATTCAATGTATTTATATCATATATTTATTAAAGAACAAAATACACAGAAAAACTTTCCAAATAGGTTTATTGTATAAATAAAACTTTCCAAATAGGTTTATTGTATAAATAAAACTTTCCAAATAGGTTTATTATATATATATATATACACACACACACAGAGAGAGAGAGAGAGAGAGAGAGAGAGCGCGCAAGATTATAAACCTATTTGGAAAGTGTTTCTGTGTATTTTGTTCTTTAATAAATATATTATATAAATATTATGATAATTGACCAGGACATTATCTACCAATTTCTAAATTAATTATGAAATGTACCAATATGACCTCAAGTATTCTTGACTGCTCCCTGTATGACCCTAACATTGGTAGATTCATTTTCTTGACTTTGCACTTTCCAGTTATATTCTAGACTATACTTATTAACATGCATTGATATGCCTATGCTTTCAGAAATTGTAGCCTATGATTGATGTAGACTATTGAACATTTTTGAATTACGAATGTATCCACTGCCCCAGGACAGTGGTTAACAAGTTATTTCAGGAGCTGATTCCAGTGTGGCACAACATTTGAATGAATAAAATATTATGCTCTAGCAATATTGAAGCTTGAACATGAATTCATGCACCTTAAATGTATGTAGTTGATTAAAAGGTAACCCGGAAGGTTATCAAACAGGCTACACTATCTCAAGGAAGATTTTTTCCACTTTCTTGCATGCCAGTCCCTGGAAAAAGTTTGTGTGTATTTAGAACTTAGGTTTTATTTGTTTGTGTGCTTGTATTTTGTTTTTTTCTTCTCTATTTTGAGTTACTCTTAACATAAAAACTGCTAGATGAACTGCAAAGCCAAGATGAAAACTGAATTGAGCACAGACGTCTGTGCTCAATGACCACACTAACCAATCTGTGGAAGACATTTAGCACAGAACAAAAACAATGAGGAGTCCTTGTGGCACCTTGGAGACTAACAAATGTATTTGGGCATAAGCTTTCGTGGGCTAAAACCCACAAGGACTCCTCGTTGTTTTTGCTGATACAGACTAACATGGCTACCGCTCTGAAACCTGTCATTTACCACAGAAATATTTTGACTAATCTCTTACACAGGGAATGGATCACTTGATGATTACCTGTTCTGTTCATTCCCTCTGGGGCACCTGGCATTGGCCACTGTCAGAAAACAGGATACTGGGCTAGATGGACCTTTGGTCTGACCCAGTATGGCCATTCTTATATTCTTATGTTCTTATTATATTTTCTCCTCTGTGAAATTCTCTTGGTGCTTCCTGGTTAACTGAACATTTCTTGTAATATGCTACACTGACACCACAGACAAGGTTTTCATTGGCTGCAATGAGAAGGATGGAATTTGAGTGTGTTTTGGGTTATCTTCGGTGATTTAAATTAAACACAAGCATTAATCAATTAGTTTAGATTTATTTCTGTGGCCCCACAGCCTGGGATATGCTGCACAAAAACCTAAGGTTAACTCAATGTTTGTGTTTGCCTTGCAGTTCCTCTTTAAGTTTCAGGAGGTCTGGTTAACTGGAAACATGTCTATAGTTAACTGGAAACATGTCTGGTTAACTGGAAACACTGCTATAGACTAGGGACCGAATGGCTGGGCAGCAGTTCTGCAGAAAAGGACCTAGGGGTTACGGTGGACGAAAAGCTGAATATGAGTCAACAGTGTGCCCTTGTTGCCAAGAAGGCTAATGGCATTTTGGGTTGTATAAGTAGGGGCATTTCCAGCAGATCGAGGGATGTGATCATTCCCCTCTACTCAGCACTGGTGAGGCCTCATTTGGAGTACTGTGTCCAGTTTTGGGCCCCACACTACAAGAAGGATGTGGATAAATTGGAGAGAGTCCAGCGGAGGGCAACAAAAATGATTAGGGGGCTGGAGCACATGACTTACGAGGAGAGGCTGAGGGAACTGGGATTGTTTAGTCTGCAGAAGAGAAGAATGAGGGGCGATTTGATAGCTGCTTTCAACTACCTGAAAGGGGGTTCCAAAGAGGATGGATCTAGACTGTTCTCAGTGATAGAAGATGACAGAACAAGGAGTAATGGTCTCAAGTTGCAGAGGGGGAGGTTTAGGTTGGACATTNATGTCGGAGTTCTGCTGACGAGTATCCCACTGTCTGTGAGACAGAGCACTATTGCCACTTCCCAGTGTACATTAAATCTGCCTCCAAACAACCTGCTTCCTTGCACAATTAGTACCGCCTGCCCCCACACCATTTCTTGCTCTCCCCACCACACATTCCTGAACCCCCTCATATCCTGTCCCTACTGCTGAATCCCTACATACACAAACCATTCTTCCCCTCCATTTCTGGCCAATCATCACCCCCTCCAACATCACTCTTGGTTTTGGTTGCTCACCAGTGCAACAGGGGGAATTGGGAAGAGGACTGGGAATTTTCATTTCCCCCACTCTGTGGAAAGAGGGAATTGGGAGCTGGGAGCTGCAGTTGCTGGGGGATTATCAACACTCAGCCACGGATGGTCACTGTGTGTAGCACAGGGGAATCTGTACTCCTCCCAAAGAGCCAGGGGAGGCAGAGACACTGCTGCTGCTGCCACTTTTGTGGGGGTATTGTCACTCATCATCCCAGGGGAAGGAAGGGCTATCAGGATAGTTTCATTCCCTCTGGAATAGGAAGAGGAGCAGGAAAGGATATTAAGAGTCTGATGTTGTCACTCATTGCTAGCTTTGGCCCAGGAGCTATGGCCTCTGGCCCAGGAGCTTCTTCCTGACTGATTCTTCCTCTATCTCTTAAGTGATTTCTCTATGTCCCTTCCAACCCTACACATCTACAATTCTATGTCTAACGTGCAGCATGTTGCAAAAGACTATATCTTTAACAGAGGTATACTACAGTTGCCAACTGTCTAATCACAGAAATCCAAACAGCCTTGCCCTGCCCATGCCCCGCCCCTTCCCTGAGACCCCGCCCCTGCCCGCCCCTTCTCCAATCCCCACTCTCTCCGCCGTGCTCTCTCACTCACTTTCACTGGGCTGGGGCAGGTGGTTGGGGTGCGGGCTCTTGGCTGGAGCCAAGGGGTTCAGAGTGTAGGGGGGGCTCCAGGCTAAGCCTGGTGCAGGGTGCTGGGGTGCTGGAGGGGATGCAGGGTGCATGCTCTGGGAGGCAGTTAGGATGCAGGAGGGGGCTCAGGGCTGGGTCAGGGGGTTGGGGCGTAGGAGGGAGTTTGGGTGCAGGAGGTGGATCCAGGCTGGGGTAGGGGGTTGGGATGTGGAAGAGGGTGAGGGTTGCGGGCTCTGGGAGGGAGTTGGGGTGCAGGAGGTGGCTGCGGGCTGAGCAGGGGGTTGGGGCCTGGGAGAGGGTGATGGGTGCTGGCTCTAGGAGGGAGTTTGGGTGCAGGAGGGGGCTCCAGGCTGGGGTAGGGGGTTGGGGTGTGGGAGGGGGTGAGGGGTGTGGGTACTGGGAGGGAGTTTGGGGGCAGGAGGGGGCTCCAGGCTGGGTTAGGGGGTTGGGGTGTGGGAGGGTATGTGTAGCCTGGGCTCTGGCCAGGTGGCACTTACTTCGGGCGGCTTCTGGTCNGGGTGAGGGGTGTGGGTACTGGGAGAGAGTTGGGGTACAGGAGGGGGCTCCAGGCTGGGTTAGGGGGTTGGGGTGTGGGAGGGGGTGAGGGGTGTGGGTACTGGGAGAGAGTTTGGGTGCAGGAGGGGGCTCCAGGCTGGGTTAGGGGGTTGGGGTGTGGGAGGGTATTTGTAGCCTGGGCTCTGGCCAGGTGGCACTTACCTCGGGCGGCTTCTGGTTAGCAGCATAGTGGGCCTAAGGCAGGCTCCCTGCCTGCTCTGGCCCCGCACCACTACCAGAAGTGGCTGGCATGTCCCTACGGCTCTGGGGAAGAGTGGTCATGGGGAGGACCACGCGTTGCCCGCACTCGCAAATACCGCCCCCACAGTTCCAATTAGTGGTAGTTCCTGGCCAATGGGAGCTGCAGAGTCAGCGCTTGAGGGGGTAAGGGCAGTGTGCAGAGACTCTCTGTCCCCTCCAGGGGCCACAGGGACAAGCCGGCCACTTCCAGGAGCCGTGCAAGGCCAGGGCAGGAGGGAGCTTGCCTAGGCTCCGCTGCACCTTTGGATTTTTAGCACCTAAAATCTCCCAGTTTGGCTTCAGTAGCTTCCGGGAGATATGGCCTGATTCCAGGAGACTCCCGGCAAAACCGGGAGGGTTTGCAACCCTAAGGTATGCCCAGTTCCAGATTAAAGGTCTGAACATGGCTGTTCCTCCTCGGTTCTGCAGGAAAATAAACATTTTTGTGACTTCACTCCTGATCAGTGGAACTTATTTTTTTCTTTGGCATCTCACATTTCATCTGATTCAATGAACAAGATATCAATTAAAAATAAGAAGCACACTTGAGAAATGTGTTCTTACTACATTTTTCTGGAACACTCTGAAGGCACAGAAAGTTTGATATGATATACAGACATGCATATATTTTGATTAATTAAGTTCAAAGCAATGCTGAATGTTGAGGAAATGGCTCATCTCCTTTCGGGACACAGACTCATTGGTGGATAGAGTAGGGCAAAATTTTAGGGTGGAAACATTTTGCTGACAAATGCAGATTCAGGTTGACCACATTTTTTTTTCAAATTTGCATCAAATTTGCTTAATGTTTTGGTCAAAACAAAACAAAAAGGTAACAAAAAATTGTTCTGACATTTCTGAAACGACATTTTGATTTTTTTATTCAAAAATGGCTTTTTTGTTTTCAATTGTACTTCAATTATTTTAAAGTTAAAAATACTCAAACTAAAGAAAACATTTTTTTTCAGGTTGAACAAAACATTTGTTTTAGTTCATGCAGGAAACCAAAAAAATTAGTTATTTGCACAGTTCTGTTGGTGGGATGTTGGGCCAAAAATAAACTAACTTCTCCACCTTGGTTGCTTGTCCAGAGACAGACCTGCTGGAGAGTAAAGTTTAATTTTCTTTGCATTACTGAACAAGAACACAGAAAGCCAGGCTGAATGTGCAAACACTGTTTGTTCTGATTGTTAAATCGCACCCAACTAGTGATGCTATATTTAGAAACTATTTCTATTCAGTTCTGATATTTTATCCTGGAGTAACAGAATGCAATGTTTATTTCTCCTAGTAATATTGAGTGATATAGTGGCAAGTGCCATGATGTAGACACTTGGCTATGTTTTCTTTGATAATGTTTCTGTTGTGAGCTATAAAACATTGGCCCAACTTGTTCCATGCATTGGTCTGGCCTGCTTTGAGTAGGCTAGAAGCATAAGTAAATGTTCTTTTCACTGATGGGATTGATTTGTTTTCTCTGTACTAGATTTTACAATATTGCCAACCCAAGAGCTTAATGAATCAGGCCCTGAAAAATCATGAGACTGCTTTAACAATCATATTTAAAAAAAAAAAGAAGAAGAATGTTCAGGGTGATTTCCTATTGTGGTGTCATAGCCTTTAAGGATCAAGTTTTCTGGCTTCTCTCTGAAGTCATGAGAGCAAGAAATTTACTTAAAAAAAAAGGGGGGGAAAAAGCTGAGTATCTTACCAACCACATGAATATAGGAACTAGTGGCCTCAAACTGAGAGACTTGGCAGTCTGAACAAATGGGTATAAACCAGTGGCTCGCAAACTTTTGTACTGGTGACCCCTTTCAGACAGCAAGCCTCTGAGTGCGACCCCCCTTATAAATTAAAAACACTTTAAAATATATTTCACACCATTATAAATGCTGGAGGCAAAGCAGGGTTTGGGGTGGAGGCTGACAGCTCACAACCCCCTCCCCCCCCATGTAATAACCTCATTACCCCCTGAGGGGTCCCAACCCCCAGTTTGAGAACCCCTGGTATAAAAAGACCATGAATAAATTTAGGCTGGAAATTAGCTTTCTAACCATCCTAGGATTTATTGTTCTGGAACATCCTTCCAATAGGAGTGGGGGCAAACAACCTAACTACTTTTAAGATAGAACTTGATGAGTTTATGAAAGGGCTTATGTGATGGGATTGCCTGCAATAGCTGGGGACTAGACCTATGCCCAGGTGCTCCTTTCTAGGGTATCCTATATAACATTATAACTTCTTGTGGGATATATATACCAGGAAAATAAATACGTTATAGGTGACAATTCAGTGAGAGATTTTTGCCCCAACGGAGGCAAAGCTTTATGTATGACTTAAACTCTTTAGGTGAAATCCTGGCCCAACTGAAGTCAGTGGCAGTTTGTCAGTGGTGCCAGGATTTCACCCTTTGACTTGGCATGAGAGAACTGTGGCTAAATGAACTAGACACAGGACTAGGAATATGGATTGGGCCTGCTTTTGATCTTGGGCATGTCCATTAACCTCTGTTAGTCTTTGCTTCCCTACCTGCGCAATGGTGGGGAAACAGCATGATCCAAAAAAAGAAAGAAATCCTCGGTCCTTATGAAAATTTAGCCATTTGAAGTAAAATGAGTGAGAAATAAAGAGTACAGTCAAAGATTTCCAGAAAAAAACAGATGGAGAAGTTGGACCTAATAGTGTTCAAGAGCGGCAGATAGATGTGAAGAAAACTAGTTTATTGTATAAGATATTTTAGAAGCACAGTAAATGAAAAGTGAAGGATGTTGTTGTGGGTCTTTCACTTCTAGAGACCTAGTTTCAGCATAGGATTAGCTCTCAAGTGGAACAGAAGTATTTAATGGTCTCTCCGTCTAGTCCCTTGTTGGCATCATTTGTCTACATTACAAAATCATGCTACTCTTTGACATAATTAAGCACAAGTGGAAGCCTCTGCTCAGCAGAGGCACAAGGCTGAAGTACAGAAGCAATATTATTGTGGTTCAGTTGATATGAAAAAAACGATACTGGGAAACTTGCACAGCAGCTTCCCACATTATCCCATGCTCTAGTTAATGCTCTGAGCGCCCTTAAAATCAGCAACTAAAGTGAAATTTCACCAAATTAACCAAAAACAATTGTATAAACCAACAGCAAAGCAAATGAAAAAATGTTTTATACATGCTATTGAAAATGTCTTCCTGTGCATTTTGTATAAATCGGGGATAATACTCTACTTGGTAAAGAGTGTTTTTTTCTACTTTGCCTATTCAATAGAATTCATATTTATATATACAGTATTTAATTTCTAAGGAAAACCAAATATCCATGCCAAATGGTATGTACAGATGGAAATTAATGAGTCAACTCTCTTTGACATGTATATTTTACAGAAAAAATGTCCTAAAAAATATGGAATCAAATCTTGGCCCCACTGAACTCAGTGGGAGTTTTGCCATTGACTTCAATGAAGCCAGGATCTCACCCAGGGATTACAGCTCGTTTTCCATTGGGCAAGTATTACTTTAATTTTGTTTCTCATCTAAAGCCTCCTTTGAAGGCTTCCTATTAACTTCAAGGAGCTTTTAAGGAGCCCCAAAGATGTGCTACTGTGGCATTCTACTTTGCTCCACAAAATTACTACAGTTCAGACTTCATTATCCAAATGCCAGTGAGTGAGAGGAGTATTAAATAAAATTTGGATAATCAAAATTTCAGATAATTGAGGAAAGGTAACCTTGTTACTAGGTTAATCATGGTTGAGCTATATTTTAATTTAAATAGTATTGTACGAGTGTAGATGGCAGCACTATTCAATAGGAAAAGTTTTTCCAAACAAGAGCAGTGGTTAAATAATACTTGGCACATTTTACCATTTGTCAAAAAATATTTTTTTATCTATGGTCAACATACAGGTGGTCAAATACTGTTGTTCTTTTAATAACTTACTTAGATGCTGTGCCCATAAACACATTAAAATGACTACTTGTTTAATTTTCAGTCTCTATAATTTCTGATAATGCATATGGAGGAATCAACCTTCAGAATTTGTAATCCCATAATATGACATCGGTAAAAGCAAATAAAATTACAGTTAAAACAAATGACCATGCAAAGAACTAATGCACTGATTGTAGGAATAAAGCAATCAGGGCTCTACATCCAATTTGCCAGTGAAAATGGGAATAAAATCACTTTATCAGTAAATGATATTACATTCCAGGAGTTAGGGTACTAGCCTAGGACTTGGGAGAGTGCAATTTCCTGCTCCACTGGACTTCCTGTGTGACGTTGGACAAGCCACTTAATCTCCGTTCCTAAGTTTCCCATCTGTAAGATGTGGATAACAATTCTTCATTTCTTTTAAATACACTAAAGATTATGAGGTTCTCAGTTACTTTGGTGACAGAGCCTGTAATGTATGACACCCTGGACAATATGGACCTCTGTAAAGAAGAAGCTTCAGAATTCCAAGATCTTTTGTAAAAGATATGCTGTAGTTCAAACAGGAAATGATTCAGGAAAAATCCTGTGACCTGTGTTATACAGGAGGTCAGACTATATGATTACAATGTCCCTTCTGGCCTTTCCTATGGATCTATGAAGATGCAGACTGGTAGGAAACATGTGTGTCCAGAAATAATGGAGTTTCCCTGTTTGGAATATGGTGAAGAACAGTCAGTGGGAAATATCCACAAGGAAATTGTTTCATGAATAAACTGCCTAGGGTAACCCAATAAGCAAACTGGATTTGATGTTGGCATAATCATCATTGAAGAAACTCATTTCACTTCTCTTCCTCCCTCCTGTACTCTTTTTTTTTTCCAACGAGTGAGTGATTCTTTAGCTCTTTTGCAATGGAATTTATCTTCTGATTTATGATAATAAAAACCAAAACTTTTGATGGATTATTCAAAACTCATTGCAACATTTCTTTTTACTTTTTTCCCCACTCAATAATCTATCATAACTGACTGTAATTGTAACTCGGGAACTGAATTTGAGTCATTAGCTTCCATTGTACAATCAGTGAACACTTTTGATTCCATTAAGGTGCATTTGAATATTTAACAATGAATACTGGTAGACAAACACAGAAAGAACCTTTTAATAACATGGGCTGAATGACAGTATTATCACCATGAACAATAAATCTCCAAGGACTGGCCTTAAAAATTCAGTGGAGAGAGGTAATTATTCATTGCCAAACAATTTCATTTTCTATGGGGTCTCTAAAACTTTATGTATAGTTTGAACTCTACTATTATACTCTCTTGATTGTGTCAATATCATTATTACTACTGTACTCTTGAATTCATTCCAAACACAAAAGCACTCCGACAAAGATTTAACCATCTTGAGAGATTGTTTGGACGCTTCCATTTCACTAACTCCAGCCTAACTGAGTATATGATCCTATCTTTGTGAATCAATTTTTACCTTTCACTCAAAAAGGATGATGTGGGGACTAAAAGAGGAAGTGAGAGTTGTGTGAATGATGAAAAGGTGCTTTGGTTTTGTGTTTCTCTGTGACAGGCGGCGTGCGTGTGTGTGTGCGGGTGGATGGGTGGGTGGAGCAAGAGAGAGAACTTGAACAGGTATATCCTGCTCAGCTATCAACTCTTTTTGGAGGTGGGAGTGATTCCAAAAGCTTAACTATTTATACCCAGGAACAGTGGGTCTCCAAGCGGAGAACTGCCACAGGTATAATTGCCACACTGGCTCTCTAAGCCAAGATAATTACCCCTGGTAAACTTCTTTGTTGCCACTAATAAAGAAATACACATGTGGCAATTATCCCTTCATATGTCCCTTTCTAAATCAATTTTAGACTCTTGACTACATTTGAGACTCAATAGATTACACCAGAGGAAAAGAAAGGTTGATGATATCATAATGATTCTGTCCTGTAAACAAGATAATGGTTTAATCAGGCCAGTATTATTGTTTCATTTCAGAATAAGCGCACTTAGAGGTTCTGAGTGCCAGAAATCTCATAAAGCCAGACAAATTTGCTAGGCTTCATACTAGCTTTCTGCCTATGATGCAGTTGCAGCTTGGCTTCATCTAAATATTGTAATTCTAAATAGAGAAAAATAATCAATGTGCAGATATCCTGTGATCCAAGCACTGATACTAGAGCATGTGCTTTGGGACATACGGTAAGTGGGGTGCTGCTTATTAAAGCTGCAATAATATTAGCTTCATTCCAAATATAATATATAGAAAAATATCACTTGCTTTAGATTATTGTTTATTCATTGGACAATGGGGCTATCCTGACATAGTTACTTATCTGCATTCATCCATCCAGGCTACCAATTGCTAGCTAATACATTCTTAAACTTTGTCATGGCCCTGTGATGGTGGTCTACAGGCCCCACACTGAACTAGGGTAAGGAATAGAGCAACACTGGGCTAGGGCAGCCCTCCCCCACAACAGCAGCAGCGCATGCTCCTGGTGGTGTAATAGTTTAAAAGGACATTGGTATCCCAGGAAAGGGGAACTAGAAGAAGTTATAGGTGCATCAGAAAACAAGGCAGATGCTGGGAGCTGTTGTAGGAGTGACTATGGCTTTGCTGGGGCTGCTTTCACTTCCCTCTTTGGGGAGCTGAAAGCCCCAAAAGAGGTGGCTTTGAACGGGATACTAACAGACCAAGTGGAATCTTCTAGGCTAGTGACCATGCCCCAGAAGGGGAGCAAAGCTTAGGGCCCTGGATTGGGACTTGGTGGAGTGGATGGGCTCAGGTCCCACTTTTATCCCCCGTTTGTCTGCAGTGGCAGAACCCGATGGGGAGCAATAAGAGCATTCAGAGAGATTGAGGCCTACCACCCACAACTTGTCTGGGGCCCCCTCTGAGATGACGAGGTTGGCAGAAACTGTAAGACCACTGCCTAATCACTAAGACAGCTGGTCTTCCTACGGTCCCATTACAGGCTCTAGTAAACTAAGATTAAATTCTCTTGTATTCTTGTAGATTGAAAGATTGTATGTTTCACTTTAGTTTGGAGTGTCTCTGCCTTTACTGAAGAAAGGCCTGTGCAAACAAGCCAAGTCTTGCATTTCATTCTGAAGGAAATAACATGAGTTAATCTGGATTTCTGTTCAGAGGATTCCACCCGCTGACACCCCTTCAACAAGAACACCCTGTTCCCAGCTCCAATTAGCTTTGCTGAGTGTATTAAAAGTTCCATGATATCTTCTAATAGTCTCCTAGTGCTGGTACAGAGGGAGAAGTAGGTGTTTCCTCCAGTCAAGCCAGATCATTGATGGATTTCCAGAGAAGTGGGACCATGAACTGAATATTAAATGAGGAGCCAATGGAATGAGGAGGGGACTGGTGTGAAGCATTCTTACCCCTCTGTCCGTCACACATCTGTCTAGCTAGGGTTTCATAGTGCTGCCCATCAAAGTGTTTGATGCACTTACATGTTCCATCAATAGCAATAGAAGTCCCTAATGGATTTCAAAGTGTCTTTGGCACTTATATCTTTAAGGGGTAACATCTCTGCTTGAGGTAGGAGTTTGGATTCTTAAAATCTTATTAATTTCCTTTTTTAGGGTGGAGGTTTTATTGGGTGGATGGGACATTAGTGCTGTGAGTGTCAGAGAACATTCCAGTCTGCTAGGAGCAGGTATAGTTTTCTTGCCAAGTAGAGGTGGCCAGCTGTGTTCTTGGCAGCTGCTGCCAATTGTGTGCCTAGGCCTAATAGCCCAGACCTTAAAAGGTACTTAGGCATAGCTCCATTCAGTGCTGCAACACCTAAACTCTAAGCAGTCTGCTGCCCAGTGGAATTTTCATCCCCAAGTTAGTGTCTGTTACAGCTGTCCCCCTGCTGCATTCCTTTCCCCCCTCCCCCTTTCTGTTTGTCCTGTGTGGCCGCCCCTCCCGGCCATTGTGCTAACTAATGTCACAGCCCTATTCATAGGAATGGCTTGTACAGATTAACTGGAGCCATTGCTCTGCCTGGGAGGGGGCTTCTTGCTTCTTTGGTTGGTTCCTTTGCTCAGACCCGGGCTCGGTGTAGGGGGCGCTGCCCAGAAATGCAAGACCTGAAGTGGCCAACTAATTAAGCATATGAGTCATACCTGTGGCTCAGAACATGCCCAGGCATGCCTATGCTTACCTGCAGCCTTTCCCTGCCTTCTCTCCTCCCCTGTATCAAGAGGAGCCAATCAAAAGTACTGGTGGGAAACTGCCTGAGTTTGCCTTTAAAGCCGGACATTTTCTGATCAGACCTCGGAGAAGGTCCTTGCTTTGCCACCTGGTCTGATCAACTAGGGGTCTTTGGGGGGCCCTCTCCCCGCTCTCGTTTGTTTTTGAGCGTACCCCCGTTTTTAAACTCCCCTCCCACGAACAACGAATTTGTGCCTGGAGATCTCCTGATTATTGTAAGCGAATCGAGTCCTCTCTCCATCCTCCGATGCTACTGCCGTTCCTGTCTCTGTGCTTGCTGCTGTCCTGGGGATTGGTAAGAACTCCCTCTTGCAAACTCCCCCTGTCCTAGCTGCTGGCCTTGTTTCCCCAGCAGACAGACCCAAGCTAACTCCTTGGTCTGTATCTGTAATCTGTTTCTTGCTCCGCAGCGCCTTTGCTGCTAGAAATAAGCCTGTGCAGCTGCTAGGCTGTGCCTTCCTGGACTGTATCCTGGGCTGCCGGCTTGCAGCCACCCCACTGCTGCAGCCACCACTAGTTAACCCCCCCCCCCCCGGGCTGTACCCTGGGCACACACCACTCTGCCCTCTGGAACTGCTCCCCCTCCCGATCAAAGAAGCGGCATAGTGTAAGGTGCGCATATTAGAATTAGGTTCTTAGTCTAGATAAGTTGTAATTTCATTTTGCATAGCTGTGGTTAAGTTAGGTTTAAAGAATTGTTTGTATTGTGCTCTGTAAGTTAGGTTTAAAAAATTGTTGCATTGTGTTCTGTTACTTGCTAATTTGTGTAGTCTTGGTTAAGTTAGATCATAGATAAGATTTTGCTGTGTTCTGTATAATTGTGGTTAAGTCTGTCTTCCCGCTGCCCTAACCCCCCCGAGCTTGCCCGTGTCTCCTCCCGAGCTCCCCAGTCACTCGTTGCAGTCTCTCTGCTGTTTAAACTTGCAGCCTGTCTGCTCTCTGTGTCTCCCTGAGTTTAAATCTCCCTCCGCCTTTGGTCTCTCTCTCTCTCTCTCTCTTTTAATCCGTTCCCCCACGTGCTCACCCCGCTCCTACTGCTGCCAAACCTCAATTGTATTACTGAAGTCTAGCATAAAACCCCATTGGTTACCCTTTTTTCTCTCTAACACACCTCACATTTTACATTTACACCATTGTAACACATTTTTTACCTAGAGTTGTTGGTTATTTAACACATTTTACCCATAACTGTTAGTTGGTTATATGCTGCTGTGACACACCCTTTACATAGAAATTGTTAGCTACCTGTTACATTTATACTTCAGTGTTAATTGGTTACCAACTGTATTGTGCCCCACTATATTGTACCCCACTATTGAAACCCTCTATCCTATTTACTGAAAGAAACCCCTCCCCTATTGAATTTTCCCTGTTTTTGCATTTTCTTAATAAAGTTTATTTTGCACCCCACCAGTGCAGTAGTTGTCCCCCAAGATCCCCTACCTGCTGGCAGGGTCAGTTAGGTGTCCAGGTTCCCCATACAATGGATGGGGAGAGTTTCCTTCCTAAGGAAGGGATTTTCAGAAGCCAGCCATCTGAGCAGGGCAGAGGCAGGGATAGGAAAGGGGTTTAGGTGCCTAAGTGGCTGACTGGTTGACAGGCCAGAGATAGAATACCAAGTGGAGGGAAGTACCTCCGTTGCAAATCCTCTCCTGGAGCTAGGCACTTATGCCAGATCTGCCACTTAGGTAGCTCATGACTCAGTGGTGAAAACATCTCTGTCTTTCAGTCGTGCTTGATCCCTATCTCACACTCACACTACATTTTCTTGTGCCCCTGGGTGTATTTTGTATGGAGTTTCTGCTGGCCTCCCACCTATCAGTGGCCTGCATCTAACCTCCTGCTGCAGGGACTGGCAGGTAACAGGTATGCTCAGAGCATGCCAATGGGATCAGACCCTGCTGGCAAGATACTGTAGGTGTTCCCTTGCTTAGTTTGAGAATCCTGCTTCTGGGCCTCCAGGGCTTTGGCTTGCTCTAGGGTTTTGAGCAGCTTGTTAGCTGTGGAGTGCATCAGAACTTAAACAACTTCCAAATGCCAGCCAGCAGAAACCCAGGGGTTAGGCAGCAGCTGAGCTGTGGCTTTGAAAATGTCAGTGGGATGTAGATGTAGGTGTTGAAAGAGACTTTTCAAGTCTCTTTAAATATCTGGACCAGTATGATTTCCCCACTGTTCACCTCCCTGACAATTGATGTGTGGATGCCTTCTAAAGAGGGAGTGATTGTTTATCCCAATGGATCTTCACGATGATTCCCTTTGCCCTCCTCTAGCATCACCTCCATCACACTTGACTTTGGGTCAGCTGTCATTCAGCCTTGTGCTTCTGTTTGTTTGGTTTTTTCCAGGCAGTGGAGAATATGGATGATAGTGTTGTCTGGTTCTTAGGAGAACAACATGCACAGCTGTGCATCAGCATATGGCAGGTTTTTGAGCCTGTAGCATCTTCTGGAGACTTAGCACAGATATTGAACTGAAAAGGGAGAAGAGACCAATCCCTTTGAAACTGCACAGGAAAAAGCTCTTATTTATCAGAAGCAGTGGCCCTTCTGAGATCTGCCAGAGAAGAATGAGTGTAGCCAGGTGAAAGCAGTTCCCTCCATTCCTGCTATGTTCTGCAGATGAGCTAACAATACCTCATGATAGACTGTGTTAGAAGCAGCATAGTCAGTTCAACATGGATATTTTTCCACTGTCCATGGCTAGGCTGAGGAGAATCTCAGTGAGATGAGCATGTCACGTATGTGTCATAACTGACTACAGGGGCAGGATATTGGTGTAAGTTAGATGGGCTGCATTTGTTACCACTTTCCAGGCAGGATAGATTGGAGATGCGATAGATGTCTGAGCATCAGCTCCCATTAGCAGAGTGCTATTTTGACACTCATATTAGAAAATATGGTTTATTTATAATATGATTTTTGTTTGTACATTTTCAGTTTTAAAGGCAAACTAAGGGGTATGTTTACATCTCAGATTTCTTGTCCAATTATTTTACTCTCTCATTTAATGTTAACATTTCTTTTTTATTAAAGATGATGTGAAAAGGGCTTCCAACAAAGAATTTTTTTAAAAAAGTCCCCAAATCAAAGTTATCTATTTATAATACAGCAGCAAGGGTTTATTAATTTAGCAAGGATGCTGACAGGTATTTGGCTCTTTTAGGAGGACTTTAATAAATTTTATCTTATTCAAAACCCGCAGAATACCAAATAAACTGCAAGGATACAACGGTTCCACTTTTGCACAAAGATGAACAAAATTTATTGCCTTGACATATCACTGACTGTCATATCCTTAGACAGGTGCTTGTTTTGGTCCTGTATTTTAACTCTCTGAAAAAAATTGATGGGCTAAAGATGCTTCTAAGACTGTGAAATAGTACCTTTTAACAACTTTTAAAACTGTTTTGATAATATTTCAAATTAAAGAAATAAAATTGTAATACCCATCTCATATGTTATTATTTTCCAATAGTAGATATTAAAATGCTTTACAAGGAAGGTAACAAGTGAATGTATTTTAAGCCATCTGAGCTACGCCAAAAGTTGCTTCCAGCAAACATGGGGTCAGATTATTAACTGGTGCAAATCAGCTTAGCTCCATTTACTTTAGGGGAGCCACACCAATTTACATAAACATAAGAATCTGATCCATAATCTGCTTCAGTCTAAAATGTGGAGTCCTTTAAGTGTAGAAGTGGGGAAAAGTAACTGCATGTTTCTCCACAGCTCGTAACTAGACAGCAATTTCAGAGCAAGCTAACGAAGATGTTGTTGACTTGAATTGGACACTTTTCACACACTTCATTATATAGTATCATCCTCATAGCTGGAAAGGCAACAGCATTAAGAAAAAATTACAGCTAACATGCTCATAGCCACCTGATCAGTGCAATCATGCAATCAGCTGCTGATAGAATTTAAAAGCAACTATAAACTATTCATGAGCAGGGCTCAGAGGTATCGGAAAAAATAATTTTGAAATATTTTTAAGGATATAAGTGGACATTGTCATTTTTACTTTGTCTGATGGTAACATCACAACTTAATGGCCATAGAAAATCTAGCAATATAAAGCATGATTTGAAAGGTATTTACATCTTCAAAATGCAAACGCAGCTACTGTCATAAGCCTGCAGCTCAGTCTGGGTTGGATGGTGTAATAGAAATAAATGTGCAACTCACAGCACTAGCTAATAAATCACTGGTAAAAATGAAAGACCTACTGTTGTTCTGCTATGCGCCTGTGAAATAATGCTGACACCTGGTTCATCTGAGGGTCACAACTTTCTGGGCCTAGCAAGCCATGCATCTATCTCTCTACTTTTTCATGTGCAGCTGTGGTCCATTTTTGATGTGGAACCTTGGGGGTGCAAAAGGGAGGAAAAAGCAGGATCAGACTATGTAAATTGCTGCCAGTTCTAGGAAGGAATCAGATCCCAGTGGACTACAATGACCTTGACTCTGCTCTCCTGTTTTTTGCTTGTGATGGCTACCAGTTAATCTTACTCTGTAACCTAAGTAATTTATCATGTTATGTTGTGTTCATTTGGATGCTAAGAAGTAAAAAACTAAAAGACATTGTATTACAGCCTTTGGGACAAATTCAGACATGGTGTAAATGGGTACATATCGAATGAAGTTACATTCCTGTTTGTATGTGGGGGTGGGTGGCTATGTACTATTCTCATACATAAATACATGTAATTCACTGTGTGTTGTGATAATGAGGTTGGGATTTTCCAAACCAATTAGAAGATACACCACTCCCATTAATTTCAGTGGGAGCTGTGGTACAAGTCCTTTGACAGCTTTGAAGGTCATAACCTATGTCTGCATCTCTGACAACTAAGTGCAGTTATGCTGTCTGTATATTACAGCTGTAAGATAAAAGTGGGTTTAGGTGAAGTATAGACACAAAGCACACCACTTATGGGGAATTTTTACCTAATCTCTGCTGTAGAGAAGAGTAATTTAGGTCTCTGAGCCTTGGAATATTTTGCTGGGTTTTTAAACCATGGATTAAATCACATGACATAAGTCCCAGGCACCCATTGGATGTCTGCAGTCTGTCATGTTTATTAATGAAGTTGCTGCTGTTTGCCTTTGGTTATATTTGTCTTTTGTTATATTTATTGTTTGATGGCCACAGCAACAGCAAAGAATAATCCCATTAACCCCAAAATCCACTGTCCCTGTTTTTTCTTCCTTTAGGCTTTTCAGGCAACATGGACTTGTCTTTGTTTATTTTGTATGGTTTTATGGATTTTTTTCATTTTCTTAATGTGATATTGTGGGGTAGGAATGGGGTTTTGCAGTTTACTTTGAAGATTTTGTATTCCAGGAAGGTCAAACATCTTCCGGGAGTGAGTTCCGGATTCATAGGCCAATCGCTGAGACAGCACTGTGTCTTGCACACATTCTGTGAAACAGATCAGGGAAAACAAGTGTTGGGAATTGGGGGAGCCCAAGCTGTTCCACATCGTTGCATGTCAAGCAGCAATTTGGTCTACTCCATGAACTGCTAATTAGCAAACAATTACAACAACAACATACACAGTGGTGACAGTAATTTCACAGTTATGGGAATTACCCCTGATCTAGGAAAATTGAATGAGAAGTTTTCTGTTAACTGTTTTACTCTCTGTGAAGAAAGTGTTCTTATTATCACAGTTTTCCAATAAATTGTCCATGATCTTCCATTGACTGGTTTTTACTTATATAGAACTGTAAAAGTACACATCACTTTACAAAACAGACAGAAGGATTAGATCCCAAAGAGCTTACAATGCAAACTGGAAATAATAAGATTTGCCGTTCAGAAAAAAAGGTAAGGAAACTTTATCTGAGAGGCTCATGAAAGAAGAGGAACATAAGCAGGTATCTGAAAGAGGAAAGTGTGGATATTTTCCCCATACAAAGTGGGAATATGTTCCAAATATATAGTGCAGTATGAAAGAAAGTGTGGAGCTGAGCATCTGCTATGAAATGAATTGCACCCCTTTAAATGTAGAGACTTTGTAGGGGTACGTCAACTTCCACAAAAACAATGGTGACCCATACAATGACTTTTATACCTATGCTTGAGTCAAGCCCATGTGTGCCACTAATCTGCTCAAAATCAGTAGGTTACTTAGTTTTGCTCCTTGTACTGGGTATATTTATATATCTAATGTCTGAACCTGAGCAAGGCTTACCAGTGGCCACTCATGGGAGATGTAGTTTGGCAGGGAAGCCCAGTCCATAGAGGAGAATGAGGACCTAAGGTAGCTCAACTACAACTCCCCTGAGCCACCATGGTGAGAGGTCTGAATCAAAATCTGAGATTTTGGTGTTGAGGCATTTGCTTTTTCAATAAAATAGAATTTTTCACAGAAAACACAAAGTTTACAATTGTTTTGTCAAAAATCCAATTTTCTATTTTAAAAAAATATCCCAGGAAACATTTAACCAGCCTTTTAGGAACCATGATAAAGAAGGCTGGAACAATGGTAACTAAGATGGAAGAATCTGATCTCACCTTAATTAGCCTATTTATTTTTATCAATTAAATATTTTAGAAATTGTTGAAGCCAGTCAATATTTTTCACTTATACCTCTTCTATTAAGATGCAGTTCCTCTCTGCAAAGTGGCTAAGTAAAATAAGTACCTTCTTACTCAATTTATCTGTTCCCCATGCATTAGGTCATAAGTGATTTTAGTGTTCTCTTTTAATTTCTCTTAGCTGTATTGGCTCTGCAGTGCTTTTTAGATTAAACACACAACTCCTTTTACTCCCTTTATATGTAAACCAATATGATAAAAATCTGATTAATCCAGCAAAAAATCATGTATTTGATATGGAACATATCTATCTGTAAACGTTAAGCAGTAGCTTCACTTTCTGAGACAGCATTACCATTTTTCAGTACCTGTCTATATACGAAAGATGGCTTATTTTGAGAATATTTGAAACATAGTCTTACTGAGTACTTACTCTGATAGGATATCATGTTATTTGATCAATTGAGTAATATTTAATTTTAAAGAAAAATCACCTCAAGTACTTAAGTTTATTAGCTATATAAAAGTCATAAACAACGTCTACTTAAGTGATTTAATTAAGCAAACAGTCCTCCATGCAGCTCTTCAATCTCCAGGAACAGGCTCTAGAAAAGATACTATGAAGCATAGTTTCCTTGTTTGCTCACATACAATTTTAGGGACTGATTCAGAAAAACTAATTAAGCACATGAGGTAAGTAGTCCCCTTCGAGTCATTGAGACTGTTCATGTGCTTAAATTTAGGCACATGCTTAAATACCTGAATTGGGGATTAAGTAGGGTAACCAATGAGAGACATAATGGCTGTGACCCTGACCCATACTTAATGTCAACAAGTGCTTAAGTCCCATTGACTTCAAATGGGGGATAAGCCCTTGCTATCAAGGTACTTACACAGTCCTTATTACCATAGTGTCAGAGAACCTCATAGTCTGTAATGTATTTATCCTCACAATACCCTCTGAGGTAAGGACATACTATTATCCCTATTCAATAGAGGGGGAACTGAGGCAAAGAGCATATGTAGCGTGCACAAGGTTAGTGGCCTAACCACTAGAGCATCCTTCCTTCATTACATAGGGACAGAAGAATTACCATAATGAATCAGACTCACCGTCCATCTAGTCTATAATCCCGTCTCATTCAGTGGCCAGAACCAGAAGCTTCTGAGGAAGTTGCAAGAAATGCCTCTGTTGGCAGAAGTGGGGTAATCTGATTCCCAAGAAGGTCTCATCTTATTTCATAGCAGTTAGAGATTGAGTTAAACTTGAAGCTTGAACTTCTAAAACTTTTGTTGGCATTCACTGCTACACCCAACATGCATATTTTCAAGCACATTCACAAGTGTTTTATTGAAAAAACCCACTACCAACCCAAGACACTCCACTGCACACATTTCCCCCTCAGGGAGAGGATAAGAGAACAAACAACACAACACACCTGTAGACATATTGCTTAATGCACCACTGGAAAATGCTCAGATACGATGGTGATGAGAGCAGTATAAAAATCTATATAAAATAGAATAGAGATGGGTTTAAACACATGCTCAAATAAAGCATGGGTTTAAATGCTTTGCTGCAATGAGGGCCTAACACTACAGAGTAATATAAATACACAAATGGGTACTGAAGAGTACAATAGGGGGGAAAAAAGTGACCCTCCACCAAAGGAAAAAATATAAGCAATTCCAAAAATTAATCGACTCCCACTTCACACCGGATGTAATGTCATGTAATACTATGTTCAGGAACCATCCTTTTCTTGCTGGTATTAACAGCAATTAGATAACACAATTTAGCACACCTACTTCATAAAGGGGGATTAAAGTAAAGGAGCAAAATAAAGGGGAGGAGAACCAGGTTCTGAGTTGGTGCAAATCAGAATGGATCCAGAGATTTCAATGCAACAGGAATAATCTTGGGGAAATTCTCTGGCCTGCATTATACAGTAAATCAGACTAGGGGATCACAATGGTCCCTTCTGGTCTTGGAATCGATGGATTCTAGGGATAAAATCAATGAGACACAAGCATGTGCTTATAGGCTTTTACTAACAAGGATAGGATTGCTCCTGCACCTAAATGCTTTGCTGAATCAGGCGCCAGATTAACATAGTCTATAACAGGATTATAGCTAATTCACAATATTGGGTAACATTAGGTATACTCAAAAAGGAACAGGAGTACTTGTGGCACCTTAGAGACTAACAAATTTATTGTAGCATAAGCTTTCGTGGCCTACAGCTCACTTCATCGGATGCATCCGATGAAGTGAGCTGTAG
>QXTE01000186.1:719806-800532 GCA_003942145.1 Platysternon megacephalum | reverse complement strand
CTACAGCTCACTTCATCGGATGCATCCGATGAAGTGAGCTGTAGCCCACGAAAGCTTATGCTACAATAAATGTGTTAGTCTCTAAGGTGCCACAAGTACTCCTGTTCCTTTTTGCGGATACAGACTAACACGGCTATTACTCTGAAACCTGTCATTAGGTATATTGTTGCCCTGTGGACAAAAATTGTGACATTTCTAGAAAATATTCAGTTTCACCCCAAAAGGTCTAAATCTGAGAAAAAGATTTGGTTCAGCTTTACTCCCCCACTCCCCCACCTAATGCAAAGGCAGATTTCAGCTGCCTGCAGATCTATCCATCTATCTGTTTATCTATGCCAACAAAAGACTTAGAATTGGAGGTTTATCACTTTCAGTTTATCTGAGTAAAAGACCTCAGTTTGCCCCAGCATGCATACATGCTGTTTCATTAAGACAGTATGTTAATATTTCTTCATAAATTGCAAGACACCTGAGCTACTAATTTTCAACAACAAAAGTATTGGGAAAGATCAATCGCAGGGCTAAAGGGTGGCCTAATTCCTATGCAACGGTGGTAGAACACCTTGCCTAAAACATGGGTTGGTAGATTTTGAACTGAACTGTCACATTTGTTTCAACTTGAAAGATTTGGTTTGATCAAGGAAAAACAAAGGTTAAAAAAAACCATGCTGACGAAGAGCCTAGAAGTGTGATATGACTCAGCAGACAGGGAATGGTGGTGTATTTTCTAAAGATCAAATCAACAAGGTATTGACTAGGTTGTTCATTTTGTTGCTGGTTTTTTTATTACAGGTTTCCTATAATCCTTTCCCCCAACCACCCACATATGTCCTTCAAGTTATAAATGAGGATCCGTTTGACTGAGAGCAGGCTACAATACACTAAGCATTTCTAATATTGAGAATGCTGTTAGGTAATCTGGCTGCAGACATTAATACGCTCAAAAGAACCTGAGCTACTAAAATGAGCTGAAAACTAAAATGCAGAATAATCTACACTAGTGTAAAAGTTGGTGTAGGACTTTTAATAGCCATCCAGTTGTCAGAAAAGAAAAGAGGAAATGAATATATTGGTTTTTGCTGAGAGGTCTACAAAGTTTTGCAATTCCAGTTATATTTCTAAACAGAAAATTACCACTTGGGGAGACTGACTATGACAAGGCTATTAAAAATAAAAAATACCGAGACAAGTAAATATACCCTAAAGGGTTTCACCATACAACACAATAGCAGACGTCTCACTTGACAGTCTTCCTTTCATCAGTAAGATTCTTTCATCTTAAAAATTGAGAGCACAATCCAGCTATCTTATATATAACAAGGAAATAAGCAAACACTACAAATGTCCAAAATCCTAAATCTGAAAATATGCCAAGTCTTGTTGTATGCAGCCCTGACATATGGAGGTGTTACCTGTATGTAACATTTCAGAACTCACATCTGAAAACAAAATGTGTTTATATATGAGGGGCCTTCATGTTTGGAATCTCTCTTGTATGCAATCTTTTCAGTGACACGTAGGAATGGCAAAAAAGCCAGACTGATGATTATCTTAAACCGTCATGCATTTTTCAAACTTGAAAGGCCATGGTTTGATTTTCATGAGGAACTCTGACTATACAACTATAACAAAGAGTGGAGCTGGGTGATGTGCAGTGATATAATACTGATGTTCAGATATTCTAGTGGTGTCTAACTTTTACCCAATTGCAGGAAAGAAGTTCTGAACCATGCAGAGCTCTCTTGCTTTGGACAAATGAGGAAGCCATGTTTGCAGCACTGAGATGGCAGAGAACATACTCGGACAAAAACATCCTATCTAGCAGAGACTGAGAGAAAGAGGAATCCAAATAACCAGTTTTGGGCTATCAATCAATCATTAAACTGTGAATAAGTGTTCCAATAAAGTCTGGCTATGTTACATTTTTTGGGTTGTATTCATCCAGTAAATTTGTAGTTGGATCAGGAAAAAAAAAAACAACCAAGCACATTTCTGCTGTGATTTGTTCTTTAAAAGCCTGCTGTTTATAGGTCATGGTTCCATTATTCTCTAAGTGTGAGTGGATTTTTTTTCTCTTGATACTTATTACATTATTGTACTGGGGGGGAGAGGCAAAAGAGGGGAAGGTTGTTGTTTGCCGCTTAGTTATAGGAGAACAGGAAAATAATCACAAGGTGTGGTTTTTCTTTATTTTTTTAATTTCATTTGATTTTTATGGTCCCCAAAAATGTATCTGTTTCAACTTTTACATAAACAAAGAAGTAGTTGCTTTCTTGCCTCCAGTATTGTCTGATAGGCTAATGATTGCTGAGAATTTGGAACAGTAGCTCTACTGGCATCCTCAAGCTCTTTCAATTGTGCAGTCACCTTCTCCGGTTTACCCTCAAGCAACTCTCTTTCATTCATTCATCAGCTGACTTCTTCCATAGCACTAATTCTATCTTCCAGTTCATTACCCCAAGTCTGACATTCTGTTGTGTGAAAAAAAGTTTGTTGCCAGTGAGATCCTCATCTTTATTTCCAAAATATCAAGCATATTTTAATGGTTGCTTGAGAAAGGGCTGCTATGCCAGGAAAACATGCTGTGGAAGAATTATTATACACAATATTAAAGTTGTTTCATAGGTTCTGTGTTCCCCTATCTGAAGCTTTGTTTCATCCCTGAATTCAAGGTGTCCACAGAGTAGTTAAATAACACAATGCTGGCACGTGCTGAAAAATTAAGTTCTCCTCTATTTATGTCAAAATAAAATTTTATAAATTCTTACTCCTGTCCAGATTTTTGTGAAATACCCTTGTGAATGATTTTGTCACACTGAATATTTAAAGCAGGGAAACTAAGCGATTCTGATTAAGAGGCTATAATAACTTAGCACTTGAATAGCATTCTTTTTCTTTTCAAAATATATTTCTTAATATTTTTCTTGAAAAATGAATTAAGACAAAAATGATGCAATAAGCAAACCATTTAAATTACTACAAATATTATTTTTACTGACTTCAGGACAAAGGAATGAAAATATACAATAATAAGCATAATACCTAGCTCTCATAAAGCACTTTTCACCCATAGATTTCAAAGCACTGGAACCACTGGCTATGCTTATTAAACAAAACCTTCTCACAGAAAAAAATAACATTGGCAAGCAAACATAATAACATGCATATCTAAATGTATTTACATATAAAATGATGATGCTTAAGAACCCATCCTTGTCTCTACCTCCACTTCTTGACCTAATCATGAAATAGGGATACCTGTCTGGATATAAAATTAAACTAATTAAGTGAATAAATACCAGATCCTCTTACATAGCATTTTCCTATGTACAGATCAAGTACACTTTCCAGAAGTGGGTGTGTTCATTGTCAAATTTTACAGATGGGAATAATGAAGTGCAGAGAGAAGTGAACTGCCCAAGGTAATAGAGCTAGTCAATGGCAAACCTGGGATCAGAACCCAGGTTGTTTGTCTCCTATATCAGTGCCCAAATCTCTGGATGATGGGAAAAGGCCCATATAGATCTCAAGGCATTTTTACTGACACTGGCATTTACCCACCTAAAGCATGTAACTAAAACAGGTGAAGCAGTTTGTAAAGCAAACCCGAACCTCAGCCCAAACCTTGAAATGAACTGATTAATAAATGCATGATGGGAATTTCAACCAAAACTGAAAAACTGCTAATGGCCTAGAATAAAACACAAAGAAATGGAATAAGAGGCCTCCTGACTTGCTGTGAGATGGAGAGAATGAATTAGGGGATTAGATTACTGAAAGACAAACTTGGAGACAGGAGACTGGATTGTTTGGTTTGGGGAAAGGAAGGAAAGAATATGGCATATGATGAAGTGGGACGGAGAACAATGAAATCAAGCGGTGCAATGAATTCTTGAGTTCTATAGTAGGAGGACCCAAACCAAACCTTCTGAAGCTTCTCCAATTGCATCCACTGCAGGAGGTTTTATTGGAACTGTACACGGAGGGCCGTGAGGTGAGCTACTTTATCTTACTCACTTTTATATACTTGCATCTAGCCATATCCTACTTTGAAGAGAGAGAAAGACTGATCAATAAAAACCAGTGCTTGCAACAATTATTGTCTGTATATATAATTTTCTATGGGCCAAAATGTTGCTTATCCTAACACTAGGATGCAGAGGAGAGAAGGCACAAAAAGCTCCCACCAAATGCCACAGTCACCATGCCACAAAGTCCTCCATTCTCCTGTGGGTACAATCCACCAGAAAGACAGAGAAAATCAGGAAGGAGAGAAGACCGTAGCCAGCCCCCTCCCCTCCCCGCCCCCCCATGGGCTCACATGACTGCAGAGGGGAGGTATTTCACAATGATGGTGCAGTGAGCACACTCTCCCTGAGTGCTGAGCTCTTGAGTTACAATCCTTCCTGGACCCCCTGGGCAGGACAGCTCCACACTGTTCCCAGTGGATAGTCGCTAAGTGCACCAGTCTGGTTCTAAGTCTGTCTGTTCTCACATCATGTGTCTGTGTACTACTGCCATCTATTGGAAAGAAGGTTGGACCTAGCAAATTCCATGTGATCATGCTGACCTCTAGTGTCTATATACTATTGTGTTCTAAAAAAAAGAACGAGGAGTACTTGTGGCACCTTAGATATATATATCTCTCTTCCTACTGCATTTTCCACTCCATGCATCTAATGAAGTGGGCTTTAGCCCACGAAAGCTTATGCCCAAATAAATTTGTTAGTCTCTAACACACAGAGAACATGAAAAGATGGGGGTTGCCATACCAACTCTAACGAGACAAGTCAATTAAGGTGGGCTATTATCAGCAGGAGAAAAAAAACTTTTGTAGTGATAATCAGGATGGCCCATATATTGTCCTCTAGTGGCTACAGCCCACAGATCATATAAGCCCTATGACTTTAGTCACTATTAAAATGTTGATACTCATTATTGATAGCAACTATCACTACTGTGGTATTGATGGTATTTTCCTATACTTGGTATAGGAGGGTACTGTACCGCAAATTGCTTGTGAGTGGTAAATACAGAGATGGCCATTAAAATGTTGACACTTATACAAGCAATTAATGTTACGCTTGTCTTCACAAGATGACTCCTCTGTATAAAGTACAAAGCAATCCTGCTAAATACAAACCTTTTGACAGGGAGCAATCACTGTGCCTTTACACAAGTATGAATATCTTACAGGTTACTGCATCACTATTCATATAGGAATGTGTGGGTAAAACATTTATAGACTGTAGTTCTAATGCTCTAAGTACAAAAAATAATCTGCATGGTGGATAAGGGAATGATTAAGACAGTGCTCTATTCCCCTGTGAAGCTTCCATATGCTATGTAAAAGGCACACTACTGGTCCAATGCCAAATAAATAAATAAATTGCCCTATACTACCTCTACTGCTACTCATTAGATTGCCATGCTTCAAATCTCTCTGAAACTATTATTATTTCCTGACATTTTCCATCATTATGTAATGAGACCACTTCACTTATAATGAAAATGTGATGAAAAACAGCACAAGAAACCAATTTATTCTTTTTTTTCTTGAGTTTAACGTAGATTCATGGTAAATGTGGGTTTAGTTCTGACCCTTTTCATATCATTAGTGTAATGTTTTAATAGTTTCATAACTTCTTATGGCTTATCATACTAAAGAAGGAAAAAAATAAATGCATGAATGTATGCATTTATACCATTCCACTTCCAAGAAGTCCTTCAATATAGATAACGAAGGAAAAAGCAGTATCTTTTTAAAGCATGTTAGTACAGTACTGAACCTTTCTCTAATGGCAACTTGAAAGTGCACTGCGGGGGGAAAATCATGTTTTTTTCTGAACTCTACTTCCTCTGATCAACATATTGGTGAAGAAAGAACCTCAAAAGGTTGAAGTTCAGGTAAGAATGCCACAATTTGGAGGCTTAGTCTCAAATTTGAATCTTTCTTTTACAAAATCAGGCTAAAAATCTAAGCAGATCTCCTAAAATGTGGAATACTCCCAGGTTCTGACTTGTCTGGGAAGACAATCAGAACAGTATTTCCTATTCTACTTTGGCCCTGCAGCTTTTGTTCCTATCTGGAAGTGCAAGGTCCAAGGAAATACAATATATTTTTTTAAGTTACCACAACTATATGAAACTCAAAATAAAAGTTTGGATTTGATTTGGTTCATGAAGACTAGGGTTGGTCCTTATCTGAACTAAATCTGTTTACTCATCCCCAGTGTTTATATTTGTACTTTATCGTGTATATGCATGTAAACATATACATTCACATACATGATCAGAAAGTATTTATGTGCATGGACAGAAGAGAAGTTAATTTATAATGTTAAGATATATTAGGTCTGAACATTTGTAAAATGCGTAGAAATTCCCTTTAAAGATTGTATTTTCTTATATTTTACTCCTTATAATGTATTGTGCTTCAGTTTCCCATCTCCAACAAAAGGATGACAATACCGTATCACAGGGGTTTGAGAGGACACATTGATTAATGTATGTGTAGAATGAACTCAAATACAGAGGGGTAAGTACCATAGAAGAAACTATCCATAACATAGGCAGGCTGGAAGGATCTCTAACAGTTTCCTCATGTTTTGAGGAATTCAGACATGTATTAGATCACCCTGCTGGGTGGTCAGGCCTATCACGTGTCACACATTTTATATGGCAATCATTCATCTGCCTCCAATATTGCACTGTGTGTGCAATCTCTCCCACCAAGGAAACTGGACTGCAGGAATATAAAATGTGTTGTCTGCATTTCCTTCTACAGGACATCACTGGCAGCAGCGTCTGTTTCATCTTTGCCACCCTTTGCAGGCTCAGCTTCCACAGCTGAGTGCAGCCTAGCAGGTAGCAGTCAGGAGGAAATCACCAAAGGACAGTAGGGGGCAATGATCTTTCCCTCAAAGCTAAGAACCCCAAAAGCTAGTGTGGAGAAAAGAAATTGTCCAGAAAGGTTGTGTGATTTGCCCAGGTCTACACAGAGGAGTGTAACACAGGAGACAAAAATTCAAATCTTAACTCTGCCAAAGACTTCCTGTGTGACCTTAGACAAGTCACTTAATTTATCTGTGCTTCAGGTCCCTATCTGTAAAATGGGGAGAATAATAATTCCTTTCCCCCCATTCTTTCTCTCTTGTGTATTTAGACTATAAGCTCTCCATAGTAAGGACTGTTTGTATTATGTGTGTGTATAGCGCTTAGCACAATGAGTTCTGATCTTGACTGAGACTTCTGGGTGCTCTGTAAAACAAGTAGAAAATAGTCATGCTCTACCCAAGAATCCTGCGGAACTGCCCCATGGTTTAGCTGGCTGGATATAAAAGTTTTAAAAGAATTCAAAACAGGAGGTTTTTTCGTATGTGAAAATGTCAGTTTAGTATACTCTAAAACAGGGGTCGGCAACCTCTGGCACGCGGCTCGCCAGGGTAAGCACCCTGGCNTAAATAAACTGGCCCGGCCCGCCAGGGTGCTTACCCTGGCGAGCCGCGTGCAAGAGGTTACCGACCCCTGCTCTAAAATATGGAAATGATTGGGAAAAAAACGTGACAAGTCAATGCTTGATCCTTTCCACCTTGTATATTATGTCAGTATTACACTTGGAGTTTTGTTTACATTCACATTAATGGCTGGGAAGAGATGCCTATAACATTATTTTTATGCATCCTTTGCATACATTATATTGTGTAATGATTTCTACTAAAAATTAACATATAAATACTTTAACAGAGACTCTCCACTGTATATCTAGTACAATGTCTCATCAAGATTTTATTCAGGAATGAAAAGCAACTACTGCTGCTATTAAGCTCAACAACAGAAAATCCTCGATGGCATTTTCCAGAGTTTATAAAGCAAATGATAGTTTTTAGTATAGAAATGTTTCCATGTGGGGATTCCTAAAGGAATAAAAGATACAATAATGGGTTTCAAAACAAAGACAAACACATCACTCCATGGGGTTGAGGGAGTGTTAGTGATATTCAGCAGTATAGCAGCGAACTCCAGTTTACTTTTAGATATTTTTAAACAAACTTATGCCAGTCTATTTTTAACACATCCTGTGTTAAGATGTAGATTTATGTTATAACCATTCATCTCTGAAGATCATAGGGTTGAAAGGGACCTCAGGAGGTCATCTAGTCCAACCCCCTGCTCAAAGCAGGACCAATCCCCAACTAAATCATCCCAGCCAGGGCTTTGTCAAGCCTGACCTTAAAAACCTCTAAGGAAGGAGATTCCACCACCTCCCTAGGTAACCTATTCCAGTGCTTCACCACCCTCCTAGTGAAAAAGTTTTTCCTAATATCCAACCTAAACCTCCCTAAACCTATCAAATCCCCCCTCATTCTTTTCTTCTGCAGACTAAACAATCCCAGTTCCCTCAGCCTCTCCTCATAAGTCATGTGCTCCAACCCCCTAATCATTTTTGTTGCCCTCCGCTGGACTCTTTCCAATTTTTCCACATCCTTCTTGTAGTGTGGGGCCCAAAACTGGACACAGTACTCCAGGTGAGGCCTCACCAATGTCGAATAGAGGGGAATGATCACGTCCCTCGATCTGCTGGCAATGCCCCTACTTATACAGCCCAAAATGCCGTTAGCCTTCTGGGCAACAAGGGCACACTGTAGACTCATATCCAGCTTCTCGTCCACTGTAACCCCTAGGTCCTTTTCTGCAGAACTGCTGCCTAGCCACTCAGTCCCTAGTCTGTAGCAGTGCATGGGATTCTTCCGTCCTAAGTGCAGAACTCTGCACTTGTCCTTGTTGAACCTCATCGGGTTTCTTTTGGCCCAATCCTCTAATTTGTCTAGGTCCCTCTGTATCCTATCCCTACTCTCCAGCGTATCTACCACTCCTCCCAGTTTAGTGTCATCTGCAAATTTGCTGAGGGTGCAGTCCACGCCATCCTCCAGATCATTAATGAAGATATTGAACAAAACTGGACCAGGACTGACCGTTGGGGCACTCCGCTTGATACCAGCTGCCAACTAGACATGGAGCCATTGATCACTACCCGTTGAGCCCGACGATCTAGCCAGCTTTCTATCCACCTTACAGTCCATTCATCCAGCCCATGGGCTTGGATATTATAATACTATTGCCTTAGACAGAGAGGCAGCATGGACTAATGGATGGAGTCAGAAGACATGGATTCTGTTCCAAGCACTACCATTGACACGCGGGATGACCTGAGGAAGTCACTTCACTTCTCTGTGTTTCTAATTCTCCTCCAAGACTTTTTCTGACCTGTCTAATTAGATTGTAAATTCTCCAGGGCAGGGAATGTCTTTTACTATATGTTGGTACAGCACCTAGCACAATGAGACCGCAATCTCCATTGGGCATTAAGGTGTTACTTTAATACTACTAAATATGTAGAAAAAAATGTGAAACACTGTGAGCATGAATTGGCCCATTCAGTCTGTGACTAAGCCTATTACAAGTAAATGGACACCCACAACTGTGCTTCCTAATAAATTGTGTCATTCAAATGTAAACCCAAATTTCCCTGTACAGAGCAGGTGTTCTCTTGCTGCTTTACTACTCGACATTATTGGCAGCAGAAAAACTGAATCATGAAGCTAAGATGACAGGCTGCTTTCTATAAGATCAAAGAAAATGACTCCCACATCGTTTCAAGCTCTCTCCTCGGCTGTGTCCCCCATTTGTCATGGCTTTTTAACTTTTGTCCAGATAAACATATTGGCCTTGTGATGTAAACTGCAGCCCGTTCCTGGATCTACATAACAAGGACGCAGAGATCAACAGTCAGACAATTACTATGTAGCTAGCTAGCTGTTTGAGGCATTATTGGTCCGGAAATGGTTTAGCAGCTTAACAACTGGGATTCAATCTGTTTTACTTCACTTGCTCTCTTTGTTTCTCCTTTAATGTGCAGTCACCACCAAACCTTGAAGATGAATAATTGTCATTAAGTGCAGACGATATGCTCATGTATTTAATTCTGTAACCATATTAATATAGCCAATATTGTATATTTTCCAATTAGTAAAACCCAATAATTTCAATACAGGATTTAAGCCTCTTATGCAGTCTCATATTATTAATGCCTCACTGCTTTTAAAAAATATATTTAAACAGGTTTATTAGTATGTAGACTTATAAAATTACATGAACTAAATTCATCAAAATAAATGAACAAAGTACTGCACACTTTATGATGCAGAATCCTTCCTTGTTTGTTTTTTCAGTTATGTTTGCATACTAGTAGTTGACAAATTCTCTAAGTCACCCTTGGTGCCCCCAGACATTTGGGTTGTTTATTTACATAGAGCATACCAGAATCTGGCCTGTAACCTGGTGGCAGCCAGGATCCAAAAGCCATTGAAGGTGAAATCCCAGACAACTGCTCTCTTCCAGTTCCTTTGTTTTGGTCTTTTCTTTATTCACTTACAAATGCTTCAAAACAAAATAACCCGAAAGAGTCTTTACTGTACCCTCTCCCCCGCCACACCCAGTGACCCAGGAACCTCCTGGCAGAAGGCACAGGGATTGCAGAGTTTTACAGGGATCCCTTGGTCAGATATAGAAAGTAATTCACTAAAGAGTGGCATGTGAGGTCTCTACTGAGAGCCAGTAGCCCACTGGTCATCATAATCACTGTGAGATGTATGGATGGATAACATTTAAGGAGTTGTATCTGTCCTGAAAATTGTTTTCCTCTTGGTTACCTGCCTTAATAATGTGTCTCAGACAGGTTCTTTTCAAGCAGGAGGTAGCAGACACTTATCTCTGTCTGGTCATGTGTGTATGTATGTCTCACAGTGGATAGCTGTCTGCATACTAAGTCAAATGTTAATCAAGAGACTGAAATCTCCAAGAGGAAATTTATAGGAAGAAATAAACAACAGGAGGAGATGGTGTTTACGAGTAAAGTCAGTGGATTTTGGGGGTATATCTGTGGATGCAGAGGTACACCCTGGATCCTTCAAGAAGGAGGCAAGCTAACAGCATGTCTGTCTTATGAACAGAGGGTCATATCCAAGCCTCGCTGTAAAATGCTGTTTGGACTTTGGATGAGCATTGCTCTATATGACGTGTCAGTATCTAGTTAAGTAAGTCTAGGTTCTAGAAGGTGCATTATGATTTTATTTTACCTATAACCATTTGTTTCCACTACTCGTACTTGCTATCACTTGAATCTCTATATTTTGTTATATAAACTTCTACTTGTTTTCACTATAAACATACCAAAGTGCTGCTTGTTAAGTAGAGCAGTGATCTGAGGTGGAAGTAGAAAACCGGTGTGCACTGCTTCTTTGGAAGCAGAGAATTTATGAATACTGCAAGTGTCCAGTGGAACAGCAACTGGAAACTCCAGGGAGAGATGCTTGGAGAGTTCAGGGGTTGGAGTGTGCCTAGTGCTAACCTGTAAAGAAAGGGCACGGCCTTGCATAGGCCTAAAGGGAAGTGCTTATGTTCCCTGTGACCAGTGAAGGCAGGGAGCTGACCTCTGGCAGGCACAGACTAGGCTTCCTCATGCTAAGAATAGGTGTAGTAAGGAGCCTGACAACCCTGGCCCCTGGAAGGAAGGAAGAAAGAAAGAAAGAAAGAAAGAAAGAAAGAAAGAAAGAAAGAAAGAAAGAAAGAAAGAAAGATGTTTTTCTCTCTCTCTCGCTCTCATTCACTCTCTTGGTCTTCGTTCTTGTCTCCAAGACTTCACAGTTGACTCCAGCTTTCCCCCAGATAGTTCCTGCAGATGGCTCCCTCTCAGAACTCTTACCTTACAGAGAGACCTCTCTCATGTCCTTCCCTGGCCCTGGTTCTCTCATGTCTGTTGGGTCTAAGAGGCAACAAGCCTTATATGGTTGTCGGTAGGGCACACAACTAGCAGCAACATTTTAATCTGTAACTAGAGCTCCCAGTTCTAAAGGGCTGTAAAAGGTGCCCCATGACCCTCTTACACTTTTTCTTAAGAAAAAAATGGCAAGTCCTTGTCACAGGAAAACTAACATCTATGGGTTTCAGCTAAGTATGCCTAATATGTAGATGTGCTTCCTTTTAATTTGGGGAGGGACCTGCAATATTTATTGATATCCTTGATCTCAGTACCTGCCACTCCATCTTCCACAGCAAAATAAATAAGTAAATAAATAATCAGCCTTTTTTGTCCCAATAGCTAAAACATATTTCCATGACCTAGTCATGTCTCACTTTAATTACTTCAACCTGCTCTTGTCTGGGCTCTCACAATCACCCTCGCCCCCCAATCTGACCAGTATCACAGCTACCCGCACGAAGATTTCTTCCTTGCTGACTGGACCGCATCATTCTCCTCTTTAGATCCTTCCACTGGCTTCCCATTTCCTACAGTATCAAATTTGATCATGCCATGCTAACCTTCTCAGTGCTCCAGAGATCTGTCTTTTATACTCTTGCCAACTCTCATGACTTTTGTTGACTTTTCTCTTAAAGTTCCACCTGCTGGAGCCATGAGATTATGGACTTGATCCTGTGAAGTGCTAAGCATTCCCACTGAAGCCAGTGGGAATAGAAGGTGCTCAGTACCTGGCAGGACCAAGCACCTGGAGAGGAGCTGTGAATATGTCAATCTTCAAGTCAACAACAAAGAAAGAAACTGAACTGGTACATCTATTGGATAAAACTCAAACTTACCTTCTTGTAACTTTGGTTCTCTACTGCTACTGTACTGACATGTGGAACCATAAACACATCAGAACATAACACACTTGCCTAATATTTGAAAACAAATTTCTGAATGAGTGCATTCCAAAAACAAACTCCTGAGAATATGTTGGCATATGCAAACCAAAATTCAATCCTCCACCTCTTCTTTACTGCTTCTGCATTGAACAGAGCTCTGGAATGAGGTGGCAGAAAGGGAGGGTCTCTGTGTATGCTTTGGATGATGCACTCATCCTTTATCATCAGTCTTTGAAGGCACAACACCATTGTGTTCTTCTTTGTTTTAGCTTTTGGCTGTTTTTGCATTTACCAAAAGAGGAAAGTTGGCTTTTTACAGTCACCTGGTGGGGGAGGGAGGGATTTGAAAATAAACATTTCATCTCATTAAATACATACTTTCTACATAATAAATATGGGCTCTCCAATTAAGTGCTGAAGAGAAGATATTATCTTACTTGGTTTGGGCATTTTCTTTCTTAAAAGTTTTCATTGCCAGTAACATCTTGTCTACATGGCACAGCAATATGCACTACAGAGGTGTGATTTCTCAAGCATACAAATGTGCTGTGCATTAATTGGTCCATACAGGCTGGTATACACCAGAGTTTCCATAGTGTGCTTTAATATAGTATTACAGCACTATGTTAAAGTGCACTAGAGAACCTTTAGCACACAACTGCATAGTCTACATGGACAAATTAATGGGCAACACCCTAGTGTGCATTGGAAGTCACACCCCCGTAGTGTGTAGTGCCACACCATATGGACAAGCCCTTAATGTTTGCTGAACCCAGACTGTTCTGGTTCAGCAAAGATATATAGTTCTTGTATAATGGATAATGAAAATAAATCTACCTGCTAGAAGATTTAAGCTGTATCCAGTATGCTTGCATATACACACACACACATATATATATATGAACAAGGGCATCTTAATTTAAAATATACACTAAAGTCCCCCCAAAAAATCCTTGAACTCTTACTCCATTCATTTTTGTTTAATGTTATTAGTGTGTCATTAGCAATAAGTAATGAGGTAGGCAGGCAGAGCTGTAGAAAGAGATCTTTATTAAGTATGCTGGGAAGCCAGAGTAACAAGCAGAAGCTCTACAGTGTCATGTGCAAGAAGCCTGTGCCCAGCTCATATTCCCAACTCCATGGCATCACAGAAAACTAAGTCCCTTGTGATACCTGATCCTCTTTCTCCAGTCTACTCATCATACTATATATAGTACTTAGGAGTTTTCAGCCAATCAGATATCTAAGCATTCCCATCTTAAAATGGCATCATAATTGCCAGAAAATAGACAGTGCCACTTCAGAAGATGTTCTCATATAGAGAATATAGTGTGTTCAATTTGAACTTTAGAAGTACTTGAAATCAGCCTTGGTTAGAGTATGGCATGTATCCACATCAAACAAAGGTGTGCTCTTTGGTCCATAAATGTTCTGTGAGATAGCACATAGAAAACATATAATATTTTTCATAAGTTTGTAGGACCAATAACATTAACAATGCACATGAGTTCCAGTTTACACAGCTCTTAAAAAAATCTTTCAACATTTTATGAAATATTTTTGCTCTGCAGCAGTATCAGCACATTTGATCAATCTGCCGTTTGTAGCCAATCTAAAGCTGGATCCTGACCTGTTGGGGCATGTCACTCAGGAAAAAAACTTTGCATCTGACTAGCTGAGGCTATCCCATGTCATCAAGAGTTTCATTCTTGCTCATTTTCACTTTATTTTGCAGAGAGAAGCTTTGTGTTAGTTGGACCCTCTGATCCAACTGGATGGTCAGATTTTTTTTCCTTTTCATCCCGTTTCCATCAGACTATGGTAGACAGTTGCCTAATAATTTATTACCTTCAGTAATTCTTCCAATTAGTGGGAGCTGTCTCATTATTATTTCAGATTTTACTTCACACCATTATATCTCTGTTTTAGAGAAGGAAAAATCACTTGAGATAAGAATCTCTGGCTTCATCAGAAGTGAGAATTAGTCTCATTCAGTGATGGAAATGGCAAAAAAAAATTACAAAACAGAACTACATTCTGGATCACTTTTTTTGTCTCCTGGTTTCTGAGTCTTTAATGTGCACTCAAGTTCACATTTTCAGACTTTTCTGTGCAAAAATAATGACTAGAAACATACTTTTCATTAAAAAAAACAACCTGAGAATTTCCTGTCATCACTTGACTCCAGGAGCTAGGGTTTAAGAAAAACATCAAATATCATAGGAGTACTTGTGGCACCTTAGAGACTAACAAATTTATTGTAGCATAAGCTTTCGTGGGCTACAACTCACTTCATCAGATGCATGCAGTGGAAAATACAGAAGGAAGATATATATATACACACATGAAACAATGGATCTTACCATACACATTATAAGGAGAGTAATAAATAATAAATAATAATAATATAATAATATAATAAAGAGTGATCAGTTGTCAGCAGGAGAGAAAAATAAGTCTTTGTGGTGGTAATGAAAATGGCCCATTTCCAGCACTTGACAAGGAGATATAAGGAACTGTAGGGGGTGGGGGGGAAGATAAGCATGGAGAAATAGTTTTACCTTGTGTAATGGCCCATCCACTCCCAGTCTTTATTCAAACCTAATTTGATGGTGTCCAATTTGCAAATTAATTCCAATTCAGCAGTCTCTCATTGGATTCTGTTTTGGAAGTTTTTTTGTTGTAATATTGCGACTTTTAGGTCTGTAATCAAGTGGCCAGGGAGGTTGAAGTGTTCTCCAACTGGTTTTTGAATGTTATAATTCTTGACATCTGATTTGTGTCCATTTATCCTTTTACGTAGAGAATACCCATAATACCCCATCCCACAGCAACCTTCTACACATTTGACCTATGCCTTTAATGTCTGTTAGCATACTGCAGGCATACTGCCTACATTCTGTCAATATAATAGGCAAAGCTACATGTTTGCCCTATGAATTTGTCTTATGGCAATATAGAGTGCATTGTAGCTTTTGTGGATCTAAGACATCAACTTATTTTTCTGTAGGGTTAATATACATTGTCATGGTTCCCCCCCCCCCCCATTCCTTTTGTTCTCTATTTTTGTTTCCTTAGACAGAGGAGCACTTCTGAATAACATAAGAGCCTGTAACAGATTCTTCCTGACAACTGCATTAGTACTAAATGGCCTGAGATCAGGATGCCTAATGGAACTGACAAACTCATCACAAGTCTTTATGGCAAAGAGGTCAGCGAATGATTTTGCAACACTCAGTACATACCCATAAAAATAACCCTCCTTTGCAGGAAAAAAAATGTCATAGCGTCCTTAAGAACAAATCCTCGGTTCTTTATTATACAAAGCATCTACAGTTGGCATGCTTCTATGAATTAGCTATCGATGCTGTCCATTTGTATTAACAAGGCTGCCCGTGAGAAAATAAGAATGAGGAAAACATCATTCTCACCCCAGGTTGATATTAAAAGATCACTGACAAGTGAAGTATCTTTCCTTACTTTAAAAAGGCCTTATCTCAGACCATGCCTATATACATTAAAAGCAGCCCTTTTCCTAGCTCAGTGAGAGTTTGTCTAATGAAAAGGTCGAGGGGGGAAAAACAAACAGAAAATGTTATTACCTGCTTTCCCAGCCTGCCTCGTAAATTGAGCATGTTATGAGGTACAAGCCACAAAAAGGCACTAAGGGTCCTATCCTTACTGGTAGCTTCATGTGAGGAGCAGCGTGTCCCATTCTAACAATTAAGGTACATATATGGCCCTGTTGTCATTGTATCTAAGCGCCTGACAATCTTTAATGCATTTATTCTCACAACACCCTTGTGACATAAGGAAGAACTATTATATCTCATTTACAGATGAGGAAATAGGCAGAGAGCTACTAAGGGCCTAAAGAGTCAGAGAAGCATCTAGTGGGATTTTCAAAAGCAGCTTGGTGCTTTCAGACCTATGGGCTTGTCTACACAGAGAGTTAGTGCCCGGTAAGCCAGGGTGTGACTTTACTGTGCATGAGCTTGCCACACACTTTGAGATATTCTCATTTCAAAGAGAAGTACATCAACCACACTAAGGAACTTTTAATACATATTAGTAGTGTCCATATGGCCAGTTAATGTGCTGTAGAGTGGCTTGCCAGGCACTAGCTCTCCAGGTTGACAAGCCCTGATTGTCCTGCCTATAGAAACACAGTGGCAAGTGTCCTAACCATTAAACTACCTCTCTTGATTTCAGTGAGAGTGGAGGTGTGGCCAACACCTCTCATGAGATGCTCAGCACCATAGAGGATCTTGTCTTATCTTATTTATTAGCTGCTCAACCCTTAAATTATCTGCTTTTTTCTGTTCTCAGCTCTTCTCAGAACAATGGAGAAACCTGCACACCCCGAGCATTTTGTCACTCCTGGGTGGAAGCAAGTAGACGTTTCCCAGTGAGCAGAGTGCTTCATCAGATCATCGGGCTCCAACAGTGCCCAGCTCTCTCAAAAATCGAGCAGCAACCCCAAGCTGTCCAAGCTGCAAAACACTCAGGGGAGGAAAGGAGGTCCAGAGGCACGGCCAACAATGTGCATTTCAAATGACAATTTCTCCTCCGTTTTTCAAGTTCACAGCAAAAACCAACCAAACTAAACCCTAGTGTGCTTCAGCTGGAAACCAGCTCATAGGGAGAAATAGTTTAAAAGCATAAAATCACTCTGTGGTTCAACAGCATCACAGAGGCGATAATTAACTAAATAAATAACATGAATTTCTAGAGGCCCTCTTTTTTTTCATTGCTTCATTAAAACTTGTTATTGGTAACAAAGAAAAATCCTCAACAACAATAGCAAAACACTGCCTTCTTCAGTATTTCAGCAGAAGGATGCGTGCTTTAGTTCACCTGGCCAAAAAAATGAGAGAGAGAGAGAGAGAGAGAGAGAGAGAGGGAGAGATGCTTCAAGTGGCTGTCCTGCATTTTTCTGGTGCAGGGTACATTAAGCATTCCTTAGGTGGCTGTAGACTTTCCGACTCCTTTGACAATGTTAATAAACCAGTACGATGACTGGAAGACACAATAAAGGGCTATTCTAGAAGTCTCTAATGACTATAATGAGCAGCCATAATCATTTTACTCACGGTACAATGCCATTTTAAATATGTTTTGTACTTCTTAAAGTTCAAAATAAATTTGTAAATGTGACATTTTGCTGCTCATTTTCCTAACTGCAGTCATAGTAAATTAATCGTACATCTGCAAAAGGACAGACCAGCTAATGTCCAAGCACTGACTGCTTGACACTGCTGTCATCTTTCTGTCATTAATGTTTTTATTCAGCATAACCAAGTTTGGTGAACAGACATTAGTGGTCTTTGAAGAAATGGATGAAAGAAATGCTTGATTACAAAAAGGGCTCCCACCAGGCAGTATGTGTTTACAGAACTGAAAGGCTGCGCTTTATCTGCACAGAGGAAAATCCATACCAAAAAGTTCACATTGTGGCACTCAGGGATGTCAGTGCAACATCAGCTGGTAAATGCCACCATCTTTCTGTAGCTATTATATCTGTTGAATGTTCAAGGTAGTAAAATGAGGTTGTATAGTTTTTGTGGGAACAGGTGCAAACCTGACCACGTACCGGGGTGAAAGTAACTTAAAGGACTTACCAGTACGCAGAGCAGCCGGGTTCCTGGGAAAGGTGGGGGGGGGTAGCTCTGGGCCCCCAGAAGGGGTGGGGCCTCAGGTGGAAGGGGCGGGGCTGGGGCCAGACTCCCCCACCCAGCCCTTCAGCACTGCCCGGCCCGCACCGCCCATGGCTGCCGCAGCATTTAAAGGTCCTCCGGCTCCGGCCACTGCTGGGAACCCCAGGCCCTTCTAAATTGCCGGGCCCCGGGGCATCTGCCCCATTTGCCCCCCCCCCCCCCCCCCCCCCCCCCCCCCCCCCCCCCCCCCCCCCCCAGTCAGCAGCCCTGCTTAACGAAGGCTGTGTACTGGCCTGTATCGGCAGCCACTCTCTTACCGATATGCCGTACCAGCCCATACCGGCCCACTTTCACCTCTGCCATGTACACACATACACACAGATGCAGACACACAATCACATCCAATACTCTTTTATCATTAGAGACCCAACACTCTGCAGCATGCTCTGTAGCAGCTCAGGGACTCTCTGATTCTATCAGCACTTCTGTAGTTCCCAGGTTACTGCTGTATGGTGACCTTAAAAAGACACATGGTTACAATGATTAAGTGTCATAAATGGACAAAGGTTTTGATGGTTAATTACCAATAGTCCCCAGCAGTATTAACACCTGGATGAGACCAATGTCGTGACAATCACCACAGTTTTCTGAATAAACCATGAAATGCATGTAAATCTGATCTGAACTGAGTGATTCCCCAGAGGAAACTTGAATCTACTGGGTTGGTGATGTATATGGTTGAAAGGGTACAGAGCATGTATGTTGGATAAAGTGAAAAAGCTAGACATTTACAACACCATGAGTGATGACTATCCTAAAAACAGAGAGACAGAAGAAGGCCAAAATGTAACACTGTCATTTAGGTTGATCACCTGTCACTCAAAATTCTGACTGCAGAGACTGCTACAAAGGAGGACATTAGAAAAACACAAATGAGAGAGAATGAGAGCATGCATTAACAGTGGTGTGGGCTAAAGCTTAAGTTATTGTAATCAGAAGGGGAGCTGGTAGCAACCCCTATATTTTAAATAGCCTAAAAATCTCCATTATGACCAGTTTCGTGCAACCTTTTTTTGAGAAGCTGTAAGACCTCCTATAGTTGCAGCTGGCCATTGAAATTTGGAAGAGGGAAAGTGTGACACAGACACCCATTTGTGGTTCATTACTCTGTCAACAACTCTTGTCCAGACTGACATACTCATTACACCTCACACGCTGGTGTCATGATATTTATTTAAAAGGTGACGTGCAATATATCATCTGAAATCTAATAACACACAGGTCATTAATGTCACTGTGAAATGCCTGTAACAACTCAGTAGGTGAAATTATGGATACTCTCTGATATTATGTCCTGGAGACAAACAGACAAAGGTGACAAAACAGATTTCTTCTATATAAAGGGGAAAGAAAATAGGATGGAAGATTCCCTGTCCAGCAAAGAGGGCTCTGTCCTGTTGCCTCCAGGTCAGCCAGTTGCTAACCCTCCTGCAGCTTTGTAAGGGGAGAGGTCTGACCCTGAGCATCCCCGTATTCACATCCGACACACTATTGTAATAATCTTTGTAGAAAATATGCCTCGTGAGGTATCATTTGAAAATGATAACTCACTGATCTCTAATATTCTTGCATGATTTAAGTACATGCTGTGTATTAAGGGTTATGGAATTATAAACAGTGAGTTTAAACCAGGCAAGTCGGGGAGTTGGTAACCAGCTCTGCCCTAAACAAAGGAATGAATTATGTGCTCCTCTGACCAGCCTAGTCAGCAGGCAGAGACAATGAAAGTCTGTTTTAAATATCAGGTAAACAAAGCAATCAAGCAAACAAGTTGGGGAGGAAACAGCATGGTGTTTACACCCAGTAGAAGATAGAAGCTTAGTCTGGGTTTTTACTTTTCAAAGAATCCATTGCAAAGGTTTACTGGGTTTACAAAGATGGGGGAGGGGCAGAAGCTCAAGTGATAAGTATTGAAGCAACTGTTTGTATACAACATTAATGTATTGCAATAGTGTACAGAATGAGGTTTTTTCTGAAAGCTAATGACCCACTGGCAATTAATATCATTGCGATATTTTTGTATTAACACTGTACAAGGAAATATGGATACTGAATTATATTATGCTTTAAAGTCTGTAGCCAAACAGGTTCCCTCTGAGGAGAGAACACAACTCTTTACCTGTAGCAGCAAAACAAAGTAAGGCAGCCAGGATTGAAGGGCAAGTGGTGACACAACTCCTTATTAGCGTGGATTGCACCCCAACCTCATCACAGAAAGTCCTTGGGCTAGAGAAATGCTTTTCATTTAAATCAAAAGCAGGACCCATACCACTGAAAAAGCATCGGCCGCAGACAACAACACTGCACCATGAACACTAGGAGCAGCTAGCCTGGATGCTGAACAAACAGGGGAGAAAAGATGGAAAGGGCTGGGCTGGGATGACCTGACAATACCAAAATCCAGCACATGGCCTCAGCTGCCCATAACCACCCTTCTGGAAGCACCATCATCATCTCTTGCGGGTGGGATTGTTACAGCTGCACATAATTTTTATTTTTTATTTAAACCCAGGTAATTACATGCAAAAAACTTTAAAAGAAGGTTATAGATGACAAAGCCAAACATTCAGAAATCAGGAAAGCTTAATTCTTCCCCATTGTGAATATGCATGATAACATCTTTAAATATATGATCACATGCTATATTTCCCACAAGACCCTTGTCTCATTCAGTGCACGGGATGGATGGTACAGTGCACAGGATGGGAATGAAGCAGCTGTTCCTTTTTTAATTCTTGTCCTTTTTTTTAATCATTATGCAACTCCTGCCTTATTCACTACACAGCATCCAAACTGTGCACTGAAGATTGAATTATTGATTCCTTCATGGTCTTTTTCTAAGGCCATGCAATATCTAACCACATCAAAAATATTAACGAATGTATCCTCCCCAGATGCCTTCTGAGAAAAAGATAGTATTATTAACTCCATCTTACAGATGGGGGAAATGAGACAAACAAAACGTGCCTGAGGCCACATAGGGAATCGGTGACAGAGGCAGGATCACAACTTAGGACTTTCTGAGTTCCATCACTGCTCATTCCTCCAGACCACACTGCTTTGCTGCCAGAGATGCTGAGAACCCACAGCTCCCATCAAGTTCAGCATGAGAGCTCAGCACTTCACATCGCTTAATGCACTACTGAAAGGCACTCAGATGCTACGGTGTAAGCACCTGTAAAGAACAGAATTCTGTAAATAGGGCCCCAGAGCCAAGTTCTACAAACGGATTAGGTGCCCAACTCCAAAATTTAGATCTCAAAACCCTCATCCAGCTGCCAGCCAACCCCTGTAAATGCCCGAGTTTTTCTTCTGCTCCGCATGCACTCAGCTGCCTAAGTCCTGACACTTTGCTACTGAAGTACAGGCGGGATCTTCAAACAGGGCATTCCCCAACTTTTCTCCCCTACAGGCAGCACTGCAATTCTGCTCTTGGCCTGATGTGGAGCAGGGACCTGAACCCTGGTCCAGGGCCGGCTCCAGGCACCAGACGAGAAAGCACGTGCCTGGGGCGGCACATTGTAANATGGTTCTTTTTTTTTTTTTTTGCTTTGGCAGCCCGGTCCGCAGCTCCGGAGCCCCCGGACGGCTCCCCGCGCTCTGCCAGTCCCAGCCCAGCCCTGCAGTGGCACGGACCCTGGCCCGGGGGGGCAGGAACTAGCGATCCCCGCCGCTCACTGTGCCACCGGGCTCCCCGGGACGCGCCACTCCCCGCTGCCTGCACTGGCCTCCGCCTCCCGTGCCGCTCTGAGCCCAGCCCGGCCGAGCCACCTTTAAAGGAGCAGCTGAGCCAGCACCTCTTGCAGCCCCCGCGGGCTCCGCCTGCCTGGCCGGGAGAGGCACCCCAAGGCCGGAGGGGGGAGCCCCTCTCGCCCAGCTGCGAGCAGGCTGCAGCACCTGGCTGCCCACGGGCGGAGGGAGCAGGCGGGTGTCGCGCTTCACCACTCTGCGAGCCACCTTGACCGCCCTCCACGTGCTCCCTGCGGCTGCGGTTTTTTGTTTTTTGTTTTGCTTCGGCAGTCCTTTTTTTTTTTTTTTTGCTTGGGGCGGCAAAAAAGCTAGAGCCGGCCCTGCCCTGGTCATCTCTCTCTTAGGGTTTTCCACTTGAGGGTTCAAATCTCTGCTTCACTTCAGGCAGAGAAGCCATTTGAACCGAGGTCTCTCATATGGTGCGTGAGCGCTCTAACCATGGGGCTAAAGTATATGGAGGAGAGGAACCACCTTCTCCTCCATTTTTTGCAAGAAAGAGCTTCGGTGTTTAAATCCCAGCTGCGAATCCTGAGTGGAGATAGGTGTCTCCTTCCAAGTGCTTGCAAACACACAAGGAGGCAGAATTTAGGTTGCACAGGCAGCTTAATTTGTAGCATTTCTCAGTGTTCAAGCGTTTGACTTTGCGACCTAAATAATGCTCTTTTAACAAAGATATTTGGTATGTAATGATATACAGAACAGTGATATTTATATACTGACATATTTAAAAATAAATCTGTGGGCTGTACCTAAGGCTGAAATAACGTTGTTCTGTGTGACTCCAGCAGGGTGACAAAGGACCAGAATTAAGATGGAATTAGTATTGCCTGAGGAATGCCAAGCACTGACTCCATGAGCAGTTCATGGCCATGAAGCCACACTTATTTATTTTCCCTTTAGCATTGGGCTAAGCTGATTTAACTAAGCAGGCAAGTACGCAGATTTATATCTCCCCCTTAAAGAAAACAAATGCAATGAAACCTCTCCATTAATGGAGATGAAGAGAAGACAGTCCTGTCTGGATGAAAAGTACTCAAAGCTTTATCCCGATCTCAATTTATAGTGCAAAACAAGTGTAAGTTATTCCTGGTTAACATTAGTGTAAGAAAGTTAAATACCAGCCTCCTGATTTTACAGTAAGGATAGACAGACATGTACCAAGACTTTTAATTCTAGTATTTGGCAGCTAGATACCAGAGAGACTGATGCACTTGTGACACAGACAGATAGATATTGAAAGACTTTAAGGCCCAGATCTCATATAGGTTTGTATTCTCAATGAAGTTAATTGGTTTCTTGAGAATTTTGCATCTCTTAGCCTTATGGGATTGAGCCAAGAGTCAGTGAAGCACATACGCAAGTCCACCCCATTCAGCAAAGCACACCCATTAATTTCAATGGGACTTAAGTGCATGCTTAAAGTTAAGTATGTGCTTAAGTGCTTTGCTGAATCAGGCCGTCTTAGTTTCAGAAAACAGCAATTTAGAAATGGAGGGAGAGGATTATGCAGCTAGTTGACAAATTAATGCAGTGCCAGACAATTTAAATCTGGGCTTTGATTATCGCTTTGGAAAAAAAAAATATTGGGCATGCATAATGTATTCAGGAACAACAAATCTGAAATATTGCTGTCTCAATGGAGTTTGATATAAAATCCAGGCACTATTAGAGTAGGGGAAAGTGTTGTAAAACCTAATATTAAAAGAAACTCTCCATGAACTACAAAAATAACAAGTAAAAAGATCAATAAAACAGTTTTGTTTTTATTTAAATATTTTCATAAAGTATTTAGAATCCAACACTGGAGCGAGAGCTAGGCAAACTATTCAGAGTGAATATTTCATTCCATGCATGTAGCCCTTTTATTCTGTTCATAAGTTATCCACAAACAGATTTTGACTTTTGACAATTAGTCTGTTGTTCATGACTGTTCAATGAGAAATTAATCTAAACAAATTTCAGCCTATGGGTTGTTTGTGGAATATACACTTTGCATTTTCAGCTACTGACTACTTGTTCTTTGGGATGGGTAATCGGTCCCATGGTATTGTGTCTTCTCCTTCATTAAGTAACTGAGATTTATTAACAAGTAATGGAAGAGATTTCAAGTTGGCTATGTGAATGATTTCAGCATGAACCTGCAAATGAATATGTATTTGAATGAGAATCCGTGAGACTTTCACTTTATGTAAACATTCTTGCAATTAAAAAAAAAATCACTCATATAAATATTCACCGAAAAGTCATTAAATAAAAAGCTGCAAATACCATAGATGTGAATTAGTTAATTTCATTCAAATAAATGTTTGTGGATTTTTTTAAAGCTCTTGTACAGCTCTAACTGAAGCACTGAGGCTGTATATTGAGAAACAGTGTAAAAATAGCTAGAAATCAGTTTTAAACAAAACAAAACTAACTAATCTTCCTTAGAGGCAGGGACATTTGCCTAGCACATTGTGGTGGTATAATATGTAACTATATACCAAAGAAACAAATAGATAGTAATTGTCCAAGATGAATGAAATGCAAGAAGTCAACAAAACCAAAAATGGTAAAAAGTAAGTTGGATTTAAAAATTCCTTCCGTTTTAATTATCTAATGTGTTATTAGTAATATTGGTTAGGACTTCTTTTCCAATTTATTATTTTAAACCCAAATGTATGAGTAGTCATATGCTAAGCATAATATATGGGGTTTATTTCTAAACTCAGTTAGGTGGGTGTAAAATTGCAATAAATCCAGTGAACTCAATAAAGTTATATCAGATTTATGCCATACTATTGAGGGCATGGTCCCTTTAAGCTTGCATGCAATTATTAGATACAGTACTAAACAAAATTAACAGATTTTCAAAGGCTCTATCCATTATATCTTTGCAAATAAACTTAAATGCAAAGTCATGTCACTGCAAACAGAAGACATTTGTACAAGGATCCCATAATCAAGTTAATTCTTAGCAAACATCAGCAAGTATAAACCAATTGACATTTTTTTGGTCACAGGAAAACAATTTGGCTTGTGAAAGCATTGCATAAGCAATGCAAACAGATCTTCAAAATTTTCAAGATGTAGACTATATATCTTGTAAATCTGTACCTAGCCCAGTGAGATAGAACATTCACTGCAATAAATCTGGACAATTACTGGTATAAAAAAATTAGCAAGTAGGAATAATTCCTTGAACAAAAACACTCAGCATTATTTTTGTTAATGTTGGTCTAATTACTTATGGCTGAGACCATGGTCATCATCTAGCTTGTGTTTAAATCAAGGAGAGTAGGATCAAGCACAATATTTGTTATATAAAACCATTGACCCCCCCTATTCCCAAATATGGGATCATTCTCTACAACCTTATGAAGCATTTCAGTGACTGGAGATAAGAGTTGGCTGAAAAATGGTATTTGTTTTCCACAATCCCAGCAGTTTAACAATGGGATTGGAAGGATTTAAATTTGGTGAGATTTCCAGGGCACTAGAGGAGTGGGTTAGATCCAAAGGAGGTCCATCTGGTCTCCCCAGGGAAGTGATACAGGGAGATGGGGACCAGGTGGAAAAGAAACTCCAGAAAATAGTATTAGACAAGAAATGCACAAAAAAAGAAACAAACCCCCATGTTATTAAATTACAGTATAGAAGTGTCTCCTAAAGAGTAATTCAGGAACATAAGGGTAATAGAGGGAGGTACTTTGGATCACTATGTAAAAGAATGCTTGACAGAGCACAGCAGAGGTCTGTTGAATGTCACTGAAACTTTAAAAAATAAGACACTTGGGTGATCATCAAGAGAATAAGAATTGTAGCTAAAGAATGAGTGCAAAAAAGCACCAAGATAAGCTCAGAACCATGGAAAGAAATGGGCTTTGGGAAATAAGTAAGTCATTTAAAGGAAGAGAGTGAGGAGTTAAAGGGAGCATTTATGCAGATATTAAAAACTTTAGAATGCTGAAAGCATTAAGCAGGCTGGTGTTGTAAAAGTATTGGACATAACATTAACTAAGAAGGGAAAAAAGAAAGCTTGGTATAATAATAAAACATGGTTATAGCAGTCTTGTCTAGTGGAACCCCAGTAGTCAAACAAATTATGCAAGGGGAGGTCAGGCGGTGACAACTATCACCACTATGCTTTCATCCCCAGGAATCTTGACAGCCATTCTGAAGGAAAATGGGCCCTTTCCCAGAAGGAATGGTCTGTAAATATTGTAAATGACTGCTGTAGGCAGAGAGACAATCTGATGTGAATCATTTGACTATGGACAATTTAGTCTAAATCACTAAAAGGAAACAAGGGCTTCCATCTGAACTTCACAATCTTTACTTGTACATCTGGAGACAGTCATCTGGGTACAGTAGCATACAAAATGATTAGAGCAACACAAGGGGTGTTGGGCAAAATATTTAAAAGAAATGCAAATACATTTGTGTAATTATGCAAGGTTTTAAGGACCTAAACAAACACTCCTAGCTTGTAAAACCCTATTTTGTACATCTAAAATGAATTCACTTTTAAAAGATTTAACTAAAAATCCATTGAATCTTTCATTCAAAGGTGCAAAAACCTGACAGTCACTTTTTGAGCAGCTGCCAATGTTTCCTGGTAGTCTGCTGATTTTTCTTTTTCCTCGAACACAAATAGCTGGCGTTACCAGGCATTGGTACCCGAATGGTTTGATGAAGTTCAAAGCCTTTTGAAATAAGGACTGGAGGACATGGCTGTGGCTGTTGCAGGGATAGCCAGAACAGGATACTAGGAAGAGACTCTGGAGCCTTTTGTAGTAATGAAACCGCAGCTGAAAGAGCTTCAGGACTAGAATGAAAAATTAAAAAGACAGTACACCTCTGGAGTAACAGCAATGGGAGGGGGAGGTCACAAGAATATTGATGTTAGGAACACCGATCCTTAAGGTGGCTCTGAATGGTTAGACAATCACTTTGATACAGGGTACATAGAAGCTCTTGAAGCACAAAACAGCTACACTTTTTGTGAAAATGAATATGGCTAACATGATTTTATGGCAAATAAAGGGTAAGAGTTACATTATGGAAGGAAGGTGCATTCCCTTGGAACATATATATCATAAAAGGGGTAAAACAAATGTAAAGACATGCTATTTAATTAAAATCCTATAGAGGCTCCAGAGCATAGCCATGATAGGTTGTGTTTTCTTTTTCAGATGACTCTGTGGTTTGGAAGAAGAAACCAATCCAGCCCCAAGATCAGTGAATACAGGAAATGGAGTTTAACCATTAACATGATTATTCAAAAGTTCATTTTCACTGCAATGTAAAGTAAATGTTGTTAGGAAGTAAAACCTACATGGTGGTGTTTTATAAATGGAAAAAGAATAATTGTATTGAAACTAACCATTTATATAAAAGATTGAAATGCCTTTCATTGGAAACAAATCCAACCAATGACTTAGGGTTAAATCTATTAAGGAAATATTGTTAAAAATGTTTACTTTATTAATGTGCCAAGGGTTATTGAATTTCACCAACCAGAAGTTACTGGGTTTTGGTCCAAAATAATTGAAAACTATTGAAAAGGACGTTATGGACAAAAAGTAAACTTTTAAAATGCATAAACCGGCCAAAAAAGGGCAGCAACAAACTGCAAGGAGCTTGACGCATGAGTTGAGCTGTTTGGGGCTAGTATGTCACTCTGAAACCTAGTTGGCACAGATGCTGTGGCAACGTGAACAAGCATTCAACAGAAGCTAGCAGCAGAGGTACTGCATGCAGTACATCAGTGGTGGGCAACCTGTGGCCAGTCAGGCTAATCCGCTGGCAGGCTGCCAGACAGTGTGTTTACACTTGCATGGCCGCCCACAGCTCCCAGTGGCCAGGGTTCGCCGTTCCGGCCATTGGGAGCTGCGGGAAGCAGCGCAGGCTGGCAGGGACATGCTGGTCACCGCTTCCCTAAGCTTCCATTGGCCAGGAATGGCAAACCGTGGCCACTGGGAGCTGTGGGCAGCTGTGCAATGTAAACACACTGTCTGGCGGCCCGCCAGCGGATTACCCTGATGGGCCATGTGCTTGTTACATGAACAAGCGTCTCTGCCAGAAGTAGCATCTAGAGTATTGTATTTTGAAAATCAACCAAAAAAAGAATTTACTGGTAAAGAGTTTTAAACTATTTTGTATGCATGATGTTGTAAATGTTTTCCAATGTACAAGATACAGTTAATTTCCTATTATCAAGCTGCTGAAGTAGCTCCTGAGCGTGAGTGCCAACTCAAGGCAGACTGTCAAGAAACAGGACACAAACCCCAAGTTGGTTGTGAGTTTTATACTTAGATTTCACCAACCAAGTACCAAGTTTGAACTTCTCAAGCACTGTAACAGCATAACCATGGAGTCACAGACAGTCCCCTTGAGTACTCTGGTCTCTCCTGCAACCCAGGCAAAATTGCCTTTGTGATAGATAGTCTCTTATACCAAAAATCACAGTAATATTCAGGTTACTCCCAGTCCCAAAGGACCATTCACTTACCCCAGGTCAATTGCACCTTAGACCTCATATCAAAGATAATGCTTGTAACCAATCCTATAATAAACTAACTTAGAAATAAGAGTTATTCACAAGGTTAAATCAGGTAAACGTACACACAGAAAATGAGTTACAGTGTTAGGTTCAAACAGGTAATAGAATCTGCAGAGATATGCAAGCTTTCTATGTCCTTTAGAGCTAACCCAAGCTAAGCAGCTTGGGGATCCCTTCCTTATTACTCCTGGGGAGATGGGGGGGGGTGGGGAAGGAGAGCATTCTGCACCAAAAAATAAAAAATCCTGTGCACAATATTTTAAAATTCTGCAAAATTCTGCATAATCGTGCCAGTTTTAATTATTTTGGTAATTTATTTCAAATACCTGCCAGCAAGTGTGTCTGTAACAATACAGACACACACAAAAATTCTCCCAGGAGTGGAGAGTTAAAGAAACCCATATGACAACCCAGTTCCTGTTTCTCTGCCCCCTTCCCTTCCAAGTCCAGTGGCCCCTAGTGGCAGCTAGCAGCACTGCAGCCCATTTCTGTGGGGGAAAGGAAATTCTGCGCACACAACGTTAATTTCTGCAAAATTCTGCACTGCGCAGTGGCACAGAATTCCCCCAGGAATAGCTTATGCTTAGAAATATTAGCCTCTCCAAATTCCAAGCAGAATAGTGATACAGTTGCTTCTGGTCAGGGATATTTATTCCCTTCCCTCAGAATTCAAACTGAAAGGACAAGTGTTTGCACTTGACTTCTCTTTATGGGTGGTGATGGAAAGGGAGGTTGCAATCAGCAAAGTCTTTGTCCTTTGTTCTTTCACAATGGCTCACTTGGTTTCAATAGGCCTTTCTGTGTGCAGGACCAGCACTTCACATTAATTAATTATTCTTTCCTGTGTGGTGAGTTACACAGTTACAGAGATTTACAATGCAAATATCCAGTATAAGTAAGATACAGATGTTATAAGTGAGATTACTACATGCAGCATCCTACAAGCATTTTATCAAGTCTAAACACTAAAAACATTCTTAAAAACTTCACTAGGAAGTCATTTCTCATTTTGTATGTGTGTGCAGCTGATTGTTCCTTTCTAAGTAGAGTACTTTGCATTTGTCCTTATTGAATTTCATCCTATAAGCACTCACAAACCCTCCCAGCTTGGTATCATCCACAAACTTTATAAATGTACTCTGTATGCCATTATTTAAATCATTGATGAAGATATTGAACAGACCCAGACCTGATCCCTGTGGGACCCCACTTGATATGCCCTTCCACTTAACTGTTTTCCAACCAGTTATAAACCCGTCTCATAGTAGCTCCATCTAGGTTGTATTTCCCTAGTTTGTTTATGAGACGGCCATGCAAGACAGTATCAAAAGCCTTCCTAAAGTCAAGATATAACACATCTACTGCTTCCCCCCCGTCCACAAGGCTTATTACTCTGTCAAAGAAAGCTATCAGGTTGGTTTGACATGATTTGTTATTGACAAATCCATGCTGACTGTTACTTATCAACTTATTAACTTCTAGGTGTCTGTAAATTGATTGCTTAATTATTTGCTCCATTATCTTGCCAGGTACTGAAGTTAAGCTGACCAGTCTGTAATTCCTTGGGTTATCCTTATTTTCCTTTTTATAGATGGGCACTATATTTGCTCTTTTCCAGTCCTCTGGAATCTTTCTCATCTTCCATTACTTTTAGAAGATAATCACTAATGGCTCAGATATCTTCTCAGTCAGCAACTTGAGTATTCTAGGATGTACATCTAACTTGTCTAAGTAATTTTTAACTTATTCTTTCCCTGTTTTAGCCTCTGATCCTACCTCATTTTCCCTTGCATTCATTCAATTAGATGTCCAATTGCTACTAAACTTTTTGGTGAAAACTGAAACAAAAAAGTCATTTAGCACTTTTGCCATTTCTACATTTTCTGTTATTGTTATTGATCATTTATCTCTGATCTATTTGGATGCTGCCAGTGGGCATTCCAGACACAAGACAGAGGTCCCCAAAGCCATTTTGGGCAGCCCTCAGAGACTTATGGAGAACTAAACAGATAGACGGTCTCCGCTATAATTTTGGACTTACAATCTTTGACTCACCTGTTATGCATATTATCTGCTTTAACGTCTCAATAAGTCTAATTTATTTTTCTTAGGTATTCAATCATTAGTTTATTTTACTAAGGAAATTGGCTATCAGCATTGGTTTTGGTGTGTGATCCGAAGTATCCATTGACCTGGGGTGATTGACCAATCCTTTGGGTTTGGAAGACCCTAATGTGAGGTGATTTTGGTTTTAATAACCTTTCATCATAAAGTAAAATTTGTCTGGGTGGTAAAATGGGGCTGGAGAGCTTAAGGGGACTGTTGTGGCTCCATGGTTGGACCAATACAGTAGTTCAGGAGTGCACATTTATTACTAGTTTGGTGAAATCTAATTACAGAATATGCCACCAGTTTAGGGTGTTTTCTGACAGTCTTACCTGACATTAGCTCTCAATTGGAGCTACATACCAGGCACCATGACAGCTGGTGATGATAACTTTTATGTGATGGCTGACAAGGACAACTTCTGGTATGAACCCAGCAAATATTATTTTAATTGGCCAATGTTCTGTTTCACACCTAAATTTTCTGTGGTGACAAATAGACAGACTTTTATATTTGCTACCAGTTTTTCATAATGTAATTAAAATAAAAGCAAAGTTAAAATTATCAAAGGATGCTTTAAAGGCAGAGTAAGTTTATAATGTGGGATTACAACCTGGTGGGTTCTCACAGAGGTGTTGCTGAGTAATACACTTGAAAAAGAGAGCACAGAAAGAGAGGAAGATGATACAGATAAAATGAATGCTAATGTAACACAGAAAGTCAACAACAGGGAACATAGCTAAGGTTTGGCCTGACATGAGCAATTAACACCCGGAGAGAGCCTCATTTCTTGGAGGATAGTACTGGGGAGGTAAAATGATCATTAGGTTGAAAAAGACAGAATGTCTGAGCTAGCTAAGATAAGAGGGAGAACACCCAGGGAACCATTTACTAACAATGGACAAGATGAGTTAGGAATGTAGAGATAATGTAAAGATCAGGTTCTCCATGAACATCACATGGACAGAGCATACTGTACAGGGATTGGTTCGTGCAAAGTGACCAACCCAATCAAAAAAAACGTGTGCCCTAATGTATAGTAAATGCAATGAAATGTGTAAATGTATATGAAGGGAGAGGGTGTCTGTGTAACTTGGGATGTGTGGTATACCTTACCCAGAGTCCCTTTGCTTGAGTCTGATGAACTCAGCATACCTTTGCTGTATGCCAAATAAAAGAAACTGAATGACAAAATCTGGAGTCAAACTGAGTTTTTTGGATCTCAGAGAACTGGATGAAGTGTTCTCTCAGAACTGGATCAGGTGTTCTGCATTAAGCTGAGTGGAAAAGGCCTCGGAGGGAACCCCAACATAGACAATTTGCTGAGCAGTAAGACACACTGCCATTTACCCTACTGGCATTTTCAGGGAGAGAAGAAGTATTTTTCCATCTTCCACTCCTTATGGGGCAAGGATCCAGGTGTTCCTGAATCTTCCCTTCTCCCCGCAAAACAATCTAAGGAATTTAGTAGCAGCAGAATGTTGGGGTACCATTAAAAGCAACTAAATATTAAAACTCTAAAATTGAGACACCCCTCCAAAGGAAAAAAATAATGAAGTTTTTGTGTAATGATTAGCAAAACAAAACTGGACTTTGAATTACAAAAGCCTTTGAAACCCCATATTTAAAAGAAATAAGAAACATTGACATTAAAGAATCATAATGTTTTCCAAAATTCCCCCCACACACACAGTAGATTGAGGGGCTAACCTATACTGATATAACACATATAAAAATGAAGGATTGCTAAATGGTAAGACTTAAAGCTTTGATAGCTACATATTGTAATTATGGATAGGTAACACTTAGGCCAAGGCCTTGTCTGGAATTAGTGTGTTTTTACCAGTTCTTCTATGATATAAATTTATGATTTGCTTAAAGTGATAAGATTGCTGGCAAGATAAGTAATGGGTCGTGCTAGAAGATGCAAGTAAGAGGTACGCAAATATGTAACAATAAATAAAATCCCTTTTTTTCTGGGAAGACCTAGGAACAGGGTGACAAAGAACATCATGACACAAAATCAGCATAAAAATGCAAAAGTTGGGTAATTGAAGCATGGGCATGCATAATGTCCAGGGTACATAAAAATCAAAAGGGTTGATGTGCTAAAAGAAGATTGGATAAATATTAAGTAATCTGTAATGTAGAAATGTCTAATACATGTAAGTGAACAAGGCCCAAATTGGAGAAACACTGGACCAGAAACTGAAGGAACAGGACTGAAGGACCAGACCAGAATATCAGAGGAGGCAAGGAAGGACTTTCCCAGAATGTGGTAAGTTAGGTCCCTACCAGTTCCGTCTTGTCTGTTATTATTGTCTGGCATAAATGTATGTTCAGACACTATAAATAACAATAATTCTGTCTGAATTTGTACAATAACGGTGACTCACTTCCCCACATTAATCCCCAAACGAGACCAAACTGGCAGCCCTTCTGAAGAAGAAAAGGGTGGAGAAGCAACAGCTTGATGCCCTGGAAGACTCAACTGAGTGGGGTATCCAGTCCAAGCAAGTAGGAGGAAAAGAAGTCTAGCCGCAGCTGCCTACAAAGTCCATGGAGCTTGAGGGTTGCCAAATGTGTGAACTGCATCACTCCAGTGCGCAATGTTCACGTAGTGTTCCACTGGAAGCCTATACACTCCCTGCTTTCGGGTGGATTCAGTAATATAGGCGAACCTTTCACACAGCCCTAATTTTTTTCCTCAAAGTAAAGAAAAATATCTTACCTGGGATATATGGATGGGAGAACTGACCCAAGACTTTGTCCAAACCTGGAACTGAACACAATCTTTTCTGAGTCGTCATAAAATGACATACCAAAATAGAAAGGGTGAAACCCTGGCCCCACTGCAGTCAGTGGGGCTAGGGTTTCACATCATGATAACAGCTATTCTCACTCTATGTCCACCTTGGAGGAGGGGGAGAAAGGGGGGGAAAGGGAAACAGTAGGTATTTTGGACAAAACCTGCCCTTACAAGATTAACAGCCATTTTTCTGACCAAACAAATACATTCAAGCAAACATCAAGCCAAACTCGGAACCGCTTTATACCCACCCCTTCCCCAGCAGCCCTGCTTACTTCATGGGGGTAAAGGGGCTAAATTAATGCAGTGAGTAACCCATCAGCATGATCGTTTTAGTTTATTCCAAATTTTGATCTAATCCTTTCGACATTATCCCTTACTATATGGCAATATCTATGCAACAAGCTAGATGATTGATTGACTTTGCATCCCATTTAAACCTTAAAAGCATTTACTAGTTGCAATGCTAAACAAATTATACAATCAATGTTTGAAACAAGGCACTGTACCATTAGCATAAAACATGAAATTAAGGCAATTGTCAATTAAGCAATAAAATAGCTTGTCAAAAAATACAGATTAGAGGGGGAAAAAAAGACTCAATTTCATTTCCAAAACTACGCAGCAAGCCATCAATGACAGTACTCAGCCAATGGAACACCAAATTAGAAGCATTACAGCATTGTTACAAACTCAAATTGTTTGGCATTACCCTTAGAATACGATGCTGTTTCTTTCATTTTCTATGTGATGCATTTTCAAATTAACCCATCTCTCTGTATTGAATTCAAACCTGTACCCAAGATCTAGGAATATTGTGATTGCTATTTTATCATAATGGATGACTAGTATTCAAGCAGCAAGGATTAGGTTTTGGTGAGTAGTAGGGAAAAAAGCCTGAATATTTGTTTAGATTTTAAAGTGAATTTTGACTGGGTTCATGACCCTTTTGATTTTGCTTTCCATAAGCATTCAAACACTCAAATTTAAATACACACATATTAATGGAAAGCAAGTTTTAAACTGTAAGGCTCAAAATAGTTGCTGAAAGAAAATTTCTCATTGTATATTTGGTTGCATAACTCACAGTTTGTGCTGTGTTTATTAGCTACCCCCTGGCATTGATTCTGTTTTCAGACTGGTTGATGCTTGTAACTGATTAATCTATTCATGATTTATGTAATTAGCTTATCTAAGGCCCTGAATTTGCAGTTACACCCGTGTTTAGATTTAAGATCATGAACTGTCTTATTGAAAGAAATGAGACTACTCACATACTTACACAGAATCAGGCTGTAAATTATAGTCTCAGGCGATCTTATTTACATGACCAAAAGAGCAGAATTTGTCATCTACAAATATTTGCAATAAATCGTTAGAAAATAATCTTCAGACTGAGAATAATTCACTAGAGATTGTTTTAAAGATTACTAAATATGACGACTTTGAGATCTGTTTGCAGATTTGTGCCCAGTAAAAAAGGATGAAATTAATCAAATTGTTTGTTCAGAACTAGTTGTTCAGATCTAATCACAATACATAATGAAAACTTATAAATATTGTCAGATAGCAGAAAATGTAAATTGTTCAATGCCGTGGAAGTTACTATGAAGCTAAGAGCATAAGACTTCCAATATGAGCTTTAATTAAAAAAAAAAGAAGCTTTAATCGCAGCAGAAAGCCTTTAAAAAAATTAACACACATTCATAGTCAAATTGCAGCTTTCAGAGTGCATGATGGCTTACAAATGAAAAAGAATTCAAAATTGAGCTCCATGTTTTCTCTTGATTTGAGAAACTTTTATGGAGAAAAAGGTTATTTCTGAAATAGAAATAATTTTTAGAGCTATCTATAAATTATATGAACTGATATGAATTGCAGCATCATTTTTCATTTCAAATCCTGCAGGTGGATTAATGATACATGAGCTCTGTCATTGCCAGTGTTTCTTGAATCATTCCGCTAACGGAGATAAATAAAGACAGAACAATTCAATCAATATGGCTATACGTATGACTCAATTTAGATGCTTTCTGCAGCAATTCTGATTGGCATGCCAGGAATATTATACAAAGGAGGGGGGAGAGAAAGAAGTGCACCTAATTCATAATTTGTCAACTTTTAGGGCACATATAGTGTATTTTTGGAAAAAAGTACACATACATCTATATGAGTATTATATGACCAAGATTTCAAAGGCTAACTAGCAACTGTGGGTGCTTCAACTTTTGAGCATCCAACTTGAAGCACCTTAAAGAGATCTGATTTTTAAAGGGCAGGTGCTCAGCATTTTCTAAAAATCAGGCCCTTTTAAGGTGTCTTAACTTAGGCAGCCAAATTCACTCACTTCTGAAAATTGATACAGGTCTTTTTGATACGTATATTGATACAGGTCTGTCGCATCTTAGGCGCATTTAACATGCGCGATTTCAGCTTTACGCGGTTGGCAAAAACAAACAAAACAAAACAAAAAAAGAGAAAAATAACAATTTAAATACTGTTCCTGTAGTGCAGGCGATTCCGCCCGCCATTACACTCAATGTAATTTTGACTATACGCGATTTTCGCTTTAGGTGCTGACTGCGGAACGTAACCCCAGCGTAAGATGAGACAGACCTGTACCAGGACTAGGTGGCAACACAGTCAGTTAATGAAACAATTTCTTTCCTCTGAAGGCCGTGTTCTCTCTCTGAAATTACAAGGGTAACAGAGCAATCTTCCCATAAGCACAGAAAAACAGCTAATGCTTTATGAGGTGCGGCAAACAGGAGTGGATGAAATAAGTAGAACGCCAAGTCCGAATCCAAACCCTAGGTCATTCTGATTTCCTGCAGAATCTGATTTCCTTCTGAATCTACCCTTGAGGCTCCAGCACTCAGCATTAGAATCAGGGTACATGCATATCTATGATCTGATTTTATTAGCATAATGGCATGCTTCTTGTCCTTCAACATTAGAGCCGCTTGAAAGGGCAAATTTACCAGTCAGTCAGTGACACCTGGAATTGTTGTCTGGGTAGTTTAATCAGAAAGCTAGAAAACAGCCAGTCACGTTGTAGATCATAGGTGCCCAAACTTTTCCTGTTGTGCCCCCACTTACCAGTAATGGAATCTATCTGTGCCCCACTCTATTACTGCACAGCCAGGGATTGCTCAGCAAAGGAGATTGGGCTGAAGGCAGAGCTAGGGGCAGAACTGGGGATGGAGGAGGAGTTGGGGCTAGAGGTGGAGCTGGCCTGGGGACAGAGCGGGAATGAGGGAAAAGCTGGGCTGGGGACGGAACTGGTCTGGGGGCAGAGCAGGGGGTGGAGTGGAGCTGTGGCTGAGGCTGGAGCTGGGCTGGAGGGGGAACGGAGCTGTGGCTGGGGCCGGAACTGGAGTGGGGGGCGAGCGGGGGGTGGAGTGGAGCTGTGGCTGAGGCTGGGGCTGGGCGGGGGGGGGAGGGGGGCCGAGGCAAGATGGGGTGGGGGGCAGGGCAGGGGGTGGAGTGGAGCTGTGGCTGGGGCCGGAACTGGACTGGGGGCGGAGCAGGGGGTGGAGTGGAGCTGTGGCTGAGGCTGGAGCGGGGCTGGAGGTGGAACGGAGCTGTGGCTGGGGCCAGAACTGGGCTGGGGCAGAGCAGGGAGTGGAGTGGAGCTGTGGCTGGCGCTGGAGGTGGAACGGAGCTGTGGCTGGGGCCAGAACTTGACTGGGGCAGAGCAGGGAGTGGAGTGGAGCTGTGGCTGGCGCTGGAGGTGGAACGGAGCTGTGGCTGGGGCCGGTACTGGACTGGGGGCAGAGCAGGGGGGGGAGGGGAGCTGTGGCTGAGGCTGGAGCTGGGCGGGAGGTGGAACGGAGCTGTGGCTGGGGCCGGTACTGGACTGGGGGCAGAGCAGGGGGGGGAGGGGAGCTGTGGCTGAGGCTGGAGCTGGGCTGGAGGGGGAACGGAGCTGTGGCTGGGGCCGGAACTGGAGTGGGGGGCGAGCGGGGGGTGGAGTGGAGCTGTGGCTGAGGCTGGAGCTGGGCTGGAGGGGGAACGGAGCTGTGGCTGGGGCCGGAACTGGAGTGGGGGGCGAGCGGGGGGTGGAGTGGAGCTGTGGCTGAGGCTGGAGCGGGGCTGGAGGTGGAACGGAGCTGTGGCTGGAACTGGACTGGGGGCAGAGCAGGGAGTGGGGTGGAGCTGTGGCTGACGCTGGAGCTGGGCTGGAGGTGGAAGGGAGGTGTGGCTGGGGCCGGAACTGGGCTGGGGGCAGAGCAGGGGGTGGAGTGGAGCTGGGGCTGAGGCTGGAGCTGGGCTGGAGGTGGAACGGAGCGGTGGCTGGGGCCGGAACTGGACTGGGGGCAGAGCAGGGAGTGGGGTGGAGCTGTGGCTGGCGCTGGAGGTGGAACGGAGCTGTGGCTGGGGCCGGGACTGGACGGGGGGCAGAGCGGGGGGCGGAGAGGAGCTGTGGCTGAGGCTGGAGCTGGGCTGGACGTGGAACGGAGCTGTGGCTGGGGCCGGAACTGGACTGGGGGCAGAGCAGGGAGTGGGGTGGAGCTGTGGCTGGCGCTGGAGGTGGAACGGAGCTGTGGCTGGGGCCGGAACTGGACTGGGGGCGGAGCAGGGGGTGGAGTGGGGCTGTGGCTGAGGCTGGAGCTGGGCTGGAGGTGGAACGGAGCTGTGGCTGGAACTGGACTGGGGGCAGAGCAGGGAGTGGAGTGGAGCTGTGGCTGACGCTGGAGCTGGGCTGGAGGTGGAACGGAGCTGTGGCTGGGGCCGGAACTGGACTGGGGGCGNAGAACTGGACTGGGGCAGAGCAGGGGGTGGAGTGGAGCTGTGGCTGAGGCTGGAGCTGGGCTGGAGGTGGGACGGGGCTGTGGCTGGGGCCAGAACTGGGCGGGGGCCGGGCAGGGAGGGGAGTGGAGCTGTGGCTGACGCTGGAGGTGGAACGGAGCTGTGGCCAGAACTGGACTGGGGCAGGGGGGGGGGGGGAGTGGAGCTGTGGCTGGGGCTGGAGCTGGGCTGGAGGTGGAAGGGAGGTGTGGCTGGGGCCGGAACTGGGCTGGGGGCAGAGCAGGGGGTGGGGTGGAGCTGTGGCTGAGGCTGGGGCTGGGCTGGGGGTGGAACGGAGCGGTGGCTGGGGCCAGAACTGGACTGGGGCAGCGCAGGGAGTGGAGTGGAGCTGTGGCTGGCGCTGGAGGTGGAACGGAGCTGTGGCTGGGACTGGACTGGGGGCAGAGCAGGGGGTGGATCGGAGCTGTGGCTGAGGCTGGAGCCGGGCCGGAGGGGGAACGGAGCTGTGGCTGGGGCCAGAACTTGACTGGGGCAGAGCAGGGAGTGGAGTGGAGCTGTGGCTGGCGCTGGAGCTGGGCTGGAGGTGGGACGGGGCTGTGGCTGGGGCCAGAACTGGGCTGGGGCAGGGCAGGGAGTGGAGTGGAGCTGTGGCTGGCGCTGGAGCTGGGCTGGAGGTGGAACGGGGCTGGGGCTGGGGCCGGAACTGGACTGGGGGCGGAGCAGGGGGGGGAGTGGAGCGGTGGCTGAGGCTGGAGCTGGGCTGGGGGCGGGACGGAACTGTGGCCGGGGCCAGAAATGGACTGGGGGCGGAGCAGGGGGGGGAGTGGAGCGGTGGCTGCGGCTGGAGCGGGGTTGGAGGTGGAACGGAGCTGTGGCCAGAACTGGACTGGGGCAGGGGGGGGGGGGGAGTGGAGCTGTGGCTGAGGCTGGAACTGGGCTGGAGGTGGAACGGAGCGGTGGCTGGGGCCAGAACTGGACTGGGGGAGAGGAGGGAGTGGAGGGGAGCTGTGGCTGACGGTGGAGGGGGAACGGAGCTGTGGCTGGGGCCAGGACTGGACTGGGGCAGAGCAGGGAGTGGGGTGGAGCTGTGGCTGGCGCTGGAGCTGGGCTGGAGGTGGAAGGGAGGTGTGGCTGGGGCCGGAACTGGGCTGGGGGCAGAGCAGGGGGTGGGGTGGAGCTGTGGCAGAGGCCGGAGGGGGGATGGAGGGGGCACGGAGCTGTGGCTGGGGCCAGAACTGGACTGGGGCAGCGCAGGGAGTGGAGTGGAGCTGTGGCTGAGGCTGGAGCTGGGCTGGAGGTGGAACGGAGCTGTGGCTGGGGCCAGAACTGGACTGGGGCAGAGCAGGGAGTGGAGTGGAGCTGTGGCTGACGCTGGAGGTGGAACGGAGCTGTGGCTGGGGCCGGAGCTGGACTGGGGGCAGAGCGGGCTTGGTGGCAGTCTTTCCCCACCCCCCATGGGGGTTGGCCCTGGCCCCTCTGCACACACCCCAAACATTCTTCTATGCCCCCTTAGAGGACCATGCCCCACCATTTGAGGAGCACTGTTGTAGATGCTTAAGAAAAAATATTAGTGGGCCAGATTCTGCATGGGTGCACAGCTGGGAGCAGCGCACGAGGAGCTTTACTTCATTTGAGCCGACTCCATAATAGGAAGGGTAAATTGCAGTCCCAATGCTCAGGGGAGTACAGGAAATATTACCTCCTTATTGCACAAGGGTCGTCCCTTGCCCTAAAGTGGAGGAGGCAGATTCACGACCCCAGCTTCCCACACAACAACTTGAGCGGCAGGACTGCATCAGAGGGAGTAATCTGTACTCCCACAAAGTAATGTAGCAGTGAGTGTGCCGAGATGCTTCCCAGTGTTACTGCTATTCCTGGGGTGGTCAGACTCTGCTTTGGCCCTTACTAGATTATTCCTTAAAGACATAGCACATAACATCATCATAATTAAATAAGCAACGTTATGATGGAGAAAAAATGTCTACCATTTGCCTACCATCCAGTAAATAGGAACTTCAGCTATTACACTGCTAAATGCCGAAGAAATGCCTATACATAAAAAAATAGTCTCATTTCACCCACTTTATTGTGTCCATAGAAAGTGACTGAAACTTTATTGTGCAATTCTGCTTCAAACAAATGATATTAATACATTGCACACTACACTTTGTTGTGTACAAGGGGCTGATTCTGCCACCCTTACTGTGAAAGTAATTCCAGTGGGCCTACTCATGGATTCAGGTGCTATCTACTCAGTAAGAGTTGCAGAATCTGGGTAATTTCATTTGTTTCCACCATCCATTTATGAAATGAAATCTGAATAATATCTTGCTTTCACTCGGTATCTCACTATATTTTTAACAAAACCTGAATAACTGCTTAGGCACAAGGATCAATACATTTTCTATCCTGCCTGACAAACTATATCATTAAAAACAGTCCATCAAATAGACAGCCCAATATAATGGGTGTACTTTTAAGTTATATTTTCTAGGCAATTTCACTGCCTTTCTTCAGATTTGGAGATCTGATATTGATTGGAGTGCATTTAAAGTAAATAAAGGAATGCAACATGTGTACTACACCACAATATATATTGTATTCTACATCTGATCCAAAACATTTCATATGGAATAAAAAGACTCCAAAAGGCAGATAAAAACTCTTCTTTAAGAGTTTAGCTTTATAAAGATGTGTTATCTATACCACTGTGTTTAAATGCTGTTTTCTGATTATACATTGATTATTTGTGTTTATCCAGTTCTAAAGCAATTTCCCAATAAACAAACAACAGAATCAACAGAAAAGACAGCCTTAAATGATCGAGTAAAAGAAAAAAGAGAGCACGTGCGAGAGAGAACTGCCGCTAACTTGGATCACCGAGTTCATTACTCACGGGATGTATACATTTATGAACCCTCAGAGAAGGCAGGGACTTCTGGCTAGTTCCATGGCTAACTCTGTTTTTCAAATACTGCTATTTTCTAACATTTAGCTTTCTGGGGATAAACTGTTCCATATCCACTAAGCTACACAAATTTTTAACACCTGCAGGGATTTACAGGTGCTAAATTAGCTACCAGAGAACTTACTTTTCCCCCCGATTGAAATAAAACCAATGCTTTTTTTTTAACCTACAAAGTAAGCAATTTAATATAATGGCTACAGAATTCAAACATAGCTTTTAGCCTTCTCCCACTGAACACTATATGCATTCCACACTTCATGAAAGTTATGCTTCATGTATTTTATAGTGCATACAGTATCTAGAAGCTGAGACACCAAAATTAAGACCAATATTTTTTACTCTGAATGCCTAAATTGGGACTGTTATATCCACCAAATTTGCTACTTAAGTGTAAGTAACTGGCCTGATTTTCAGGCATGCTGAACACCCACAAACCCAATGAAGTTAATGGGAGCTTCAGTACCTTAGACTTAGGTGCCTCATTGTGAATTTAGGAGCCCAACTTCAGATACTCAAGTTCAAAAATGTTGCATTTAGTCAGTTTCATGTTTCTTCTGTATAATCAGTTAGTCAGCTTCCCCACTAGTTTGTCTGGGTTTTCCACACCTTGAAAGGGGCAGAAAACAATGTTTAAAATAGGAAAATACAATTGTAATATCACAAACCATATTAGGGGGACACAGGAGCAGGTAGAATAGTAGACCCTCCTTTTAACTTTTTTTTTCTTTAAATTCACTATATTTCCAGTTGACCACATTCTTTTAGGTATTTTGCATGTAGTGATCCACTGACAATGGAAGAGTAAAAGGCTAAATTTTGCCCTCAGTTTCATCATGTAAATTGTAAATGTGGCTTAATGTCACTGAAATCAACACAAATTGTGGGAGCTCAGGGCCTCGGAAAATCAGGTCACATTTTGAGGTGCTTAAGTATCTCACATTAGACAATCACATATGATGGTAGGTGGGAAGGTTAATTATTCGACTATGGCACCTATCACCCACTAACAAATCTTCTTTGAGCAGGATAATGAGGCAATCTTCAAATCTTTTGATCAGGGTGACCTCGCTTGACAGAGCTGCATTTTCACCATATTTTGAAAACCCAGGCGACTCTCCTAGAGATGATATATCACAGAGAAAGTCCTCTTACAAATTCCAGAGGATTGAAAAAAAAAAACATACTAGATCAAGCCAAATTCTGATTAATTGCTGGTGTTATTCCATTGAAGTCATTGGAGTTATAACAGGAGAAAAATTGCCCTAGCATTGTCTCAATACTCTAATTGTGGTATAATGGCCCCCCATTGACTTCCTCACTGAGTGCTACTGTAAGGTTAAACACAGCAACTAAGATATTGAAATAGCAGCTTGAAATATGTTTGGTTTTTTTTACTTTTTTTGTTGATTTCATAACCCCAAGCTCTATATTTTGCTGTATATTAAATGTTCTGAACACAAGACCTCTTAGCCCAGGCTAATTTTCTGATCATGGGTGCATTTTTATCGGTTCATTGCCCAGCACAACATACCGTAATTCACATCAGGAAGGGTCAAAAATGAATGGTGTAACTGGGGTATGGGAAGAAAAGGAGAATTTCTTCAACAGAAATGACCCATACCTGCCTTGGAAATCAATTAGAGAGGCAAGGTGGGTGAGGTAATATCTTTTATTGGACCAAATTCTGTTAGTAAAAGAGACAAGCTACATAGAGCTCTTCTTCGTGTCTGGGAAATGGAGAGTGTCACAACTAAATACCAGGCGGAACAGATTGTTTAGCATAAGTACTTAATACATATTCTAAGAGATCATTCAAGGTGAAGTGGCACATTAACACCTCTACAGTCATAGAACAAAAAAGGGGGGCTAGTGGGTTACAGAATGTTGAAATAAGCCATAAATCCAGTGACTTTATTAAGATCATTATTTTTAGTGTCTAGCAAAGTTACGAATTTACACTCTCAGGCTTGTTTTTTGAAGGTGGCATGCAGGTTTCCTTTGAGGATGAGGACTGAGAGGTCAGATATGGAGTGATTATTTTGGGAAGTGTTTGCCCATGGGTTCTTTATTTGTTTTATAATTTTTCTCTGTGAGTTCATTTGAGAACATAGTAATTGTCTGGTTTCACCCACATAGTTGTTATTGGGGCACTTAATTCACTGGATGAGGTACACCATGTACTGTGATAGGTATGTGGAGGACCAATAGATCTTGAAAGTTAAGTTGTGGGGGGTTCTGATCACTGTAGCAGTGGAGATATGTCTGTACATTTTGCATCTGTTTTTATGGCTGGGTGTGGTGCTGCTTTGAGTTGGTGGGTCCTGGTCTATGGGGAGCTTGCTTCTGATGATGAGTAGACAAAGTTTCTAGCAAGATCCTCAATAAAGCTTGAGACCAACTCCCTCCTGCAGAGCCAAATTACAAATAGTTCTCTTGAATGATTCAATTTAGCATTCCCAACTGCCTTTCAATTGTATAAAGTACCATGGAGCAGTGGTCACTGAAGGTTATATAAATGCACTTCTTCCAGCTGTGGTGCCTAGTCTTTCATAATAGAAAGAGTTCAAACTTTCACATTATTAGTGGAGTTTTAGACCATATGTTGTCAAACTTTAATGTTGCCTGACTTAACTTTCTGTGTCAATCTCATTATCGCTTGAAACAAACATAGTCTCTTGCCTTCTGCAAACAGAAGATGAGAAGACCACAGCTTTCAATCAAGGCCTGGTTTGTTCTTAATTAGACTCCACAGCATTGCCAAATGGTTTCTTATTCACAACCCTCTCTTTTCCAGTTGCATCAGTCTTCCAACTTTTACTCTGTTTCCTAAAGTTTCCTTATGATCAGTTTGAAGCATACAACAAAGTTCTTATATTCAAAAGGAGAATCCTCACCAGAAGGAAGATTATTTTAAAAATCAGCATTGCCACTATACAGTGTTTGAATTTCTTGCTACAAGTTCTCATTGTAAGACAGTTACAATTTCATGAACAGCTTAGCAGCCCTATTCCTAGGTTGAAAGTATTTACAGGAAGACAGGATGGCTTAGGAAATGGAGATGGAGAGAACCCCCACCCCTCCAAAACCAGTTGTACTGCCTCTACTTTTCCCTCTCCTCTGCCCTCCCCTCCTTCATTAGGTTTTTGTTTGCATGCTACAAGCATACTTGTTTTTGTTAACTGCTTTCTCTTCTCCTTTTTTATTTTGTTTTCTTTCTTGTTTTATTAATCTCAATATGTTAAGCCAAAACCACTTCACAAGCAAGGTCAGTTCCATCTGAACGGGTCACAGACCTGCATAACTTTGCTAAGTGTTTTCCCCTATCGGAAATATAAGCAGCTTTCAAAGTTGCTGATGTTTGCCCACTGAACAGTTGAACAATTCTTGCTGATAAAACTCTGTTTTTTTCTTAACGTGCTTGTCTAGAATAGAGGCCTTAGGCCATGCCAATTCAAACCCTGACATCCTGAATATTGTAAGTCATCATTAATCAGGCAAAACAGGGAATTCAGGATATTGTGACAAATGAATTAGTTGGGTAGAATCTTCTCTCGAGCTCACTGAGCAATTATACTATTTTTATTTTCAGGAAGAAACATCCCTCAGGTGCAAATTTTATACAGAACTTACAAATTATGAAAAAAATTATTGCAAAAATACTGTATAATGCTAGAATATTTTAATAAAAAAAATCTAGACCAGATGCTTTAGCATATGGGCTCAATGTGTCTTTGAGTCATGTCCACATAGCAGTTTAATCAGAAAACATACAGTATGAGCCTCAAGACTCCCAGCTTGTATTATAACTTTCCTCGCTCTGAAGCTCAACAAGTTTTGAAGTAAAATTAATTCAAAATCATAGAATCATAGAATATTAGGGTTGGAAGGGACCTCAGGAGGTCATCTAGTCCAATCCCCTGCTCAAAGCAGGACCAACACCAACTAAATCATCCCAGCCAAGGCTTTGTCAAGCTGGGCCTTAAAAACCTCTAAGGATGGAGATTCCACCACCTCCCTAGGTAACCCATTCCAGTGCTTCACCACCCTCCTAGTGAAATAGTGTTTCCTAATATCCAACCTAGACCTCCACCACGGCAACTTGAGACCATTGCTCCTTGTTCTGTCATCTGGTACCACTGAGAACAGCCTAGCTCCATCCTCTTTGGAACCCCCCTTTAGGTAGTTGAAGGCTGCTATCAAATCCCCTCTCACTCTTCTCTTCTGCAGACTAAATAACCCCAGTTCCCTCAGCCTCTCCTCGTAAGTCATGTGCCCCAGACCCCTAATCATTTTCATTTCCCTCTGCTGGACTCTCTCCAATTTGTCCACATCCTTTCTGTAGTGGGGGGACCAAAACTGGACACAATACTCCAGGTGTGGCCTTACCAGTGCCGAATAGAGGGGAATAATCACTTCCCTTGATCTGCTGGCAATGCTCCTACTAATACAGCCCAATATGCCGTTGGCCTTCTTGGCAATGAGGGCACACTGCTGACTCGTATCGTGTAATCCCCAGGTCCTTTTCTGCAGAACTGCTGCTTAGCCAGTCTGTCCCCAGCCTGTAGCGGTGCATGGGATTCTTCCTTCCTAAGTGCAGGACTCTTCACTGGTCCTTGTTGAACCTCATCAGATTTGTTTTGGCCAAATCCTCCAATTTGTCTAGGTCACTCTGGACCCTATCCCTACCCTCCAGTGTATCTACCTCTCCCTCCAGCTTAGTGTCATCTGCAAACTTGCTCAGGGTGCAATTAATCCCATCATCCAGATCATTGATAAAGATGTTGAACAAAACCGGCCCCAGGACCGACCCCAGGGGCACTCTGCTTGATACCAGCTGCCAACTAGACACTGAGCCGTTGATCACTACCCATTGAGTCAGACGATCTAGCCAGGTTTCAATCCACCTTATAGTCCATTCATCCAATCCATACTTTTTTAACTGGCTGGCAAGAATATTGTGGGAGACCGTATCAAAAGCTTTGCTAAAGTCAAGATATATCATGTCCACCGCCTTCCCCATATCCACAGAGCCAGTTATCTCATCATAGAAGGCAATCAGGTTGGTCAGGCATGACTTGCCCTTGGTGAATCCACGTTGATTGTTCCTGTTTTATGGTACACTCAAATGAAAGCTTCAAGGGGATGTTCCAAAAGTACAAGAGATGAAGCACATTCTTTGAAAAGTATGTGTTTGTTTTCAGATATTTCAAAAGTGCCAAAGTAACTTAAGATCTTACGTCCTGTTGACTTTCAATGATAGTTTGACAGCCAAAACTGTTAAAGGTATTTAGGCATTGCTCCTCTCAGTGTTGCAAGGCCTAACTGACTTAGGAGCCTAAGTCATTTTCAAAAGTCTAAGGCTATGTCTACAGTGCAAGTGAAGGTGTGACTATAGCACATGTAGGCATACCCATGCAAGCTTTAATCTAGCTAGCATGGGTAACAATAGTATTGTAGACATGGTGGAATGGGCTAACAACCAACATACCCTGGTTCCCTGGAGCCCATGCTGCCACATCTACACTGCTATTGTTACACACATTAGCTAGATTAAAGCTAGCATAGATATGCCTGCTTGTGGTAAAATCTCACTTTCACTTGCTGTGTAGACATTGCCCAAGTCTCAGTGAAAGGCACTGGGACTTAGACTCCTAAGTCAGTTAGACACTTTTGAAAATTTTACCCATAAGTTCTTTAACATATATTTATATGTGGGCCTATAACAATCATAAAAAGGTAAGTAGGGTATTTACATTTGTCATAGGTACTTATATGGCACCTAATATCATAGTATTTGAGCACCACACAATCTTTCACATATTTCTTCCCACAACACCCCTGTAATGTAAGGAAGTGTTGTTAATGTAAATTTCCCCATTTTACAGATGGGGAGTGGAGGCACAGAGAGGCTAATTGACACAGACCTCCTAAATCCCAGACAAGCATGCTACACATTGGATCATTGTCTAATACAGATTTCTTTAATCAAGTCCAGACCATGTCTACTATTTGTTATTAGCCCATGTTTTGTTCAAAATTAAGCATTGTGCTAACCACACATATGCCTTAGGCCTAGTGTATCCAGATTGCATAATTCATTGTCACAGGAAGTCTGAATTTTTGTCTGAATTTTTAAAAAGGCTCACTATCATCACTTATAGTTCCATAGCAAGATAGAGACAGGGGAATCAAATCTCATCATTCATATGGTATTCCTAATTCAGGAATCAAGAAGGCATTTTTCTTATTCCAACAGCATTGCATTATGGAGGTAATTTGCCTCCCTCTAAATATCAAGTATTGTCCACTGTTATCTTTATAATCTAATCAGCCGATGTGTTTATTTGGCTTCCATAGTACCTGAGTGCCTCAGCTGAGCTCTGTCTTCTTTCTTCCTCTCCCATTCTTTCTTCCTTCCTGGCTTTTGTATAAATTGCTCTATCAGTTTTGTTTGAATATGTGAGTGAGCAGCTGTGTTTGGTGTTGGTCTATGTGTATGAAGAAGTTACTGATGGAAAGTTACATTGAAGACATGCATTTTCCATTTAGTTCTGAAAGCGATGAGGTTAGTGATAATTTTCCTCTCGTGTGGGAATGAGTTCCATAGTCTAAGTCCAGCTCTTTTAAAAATTCTGACTTCTGAACGTATGAAACTCCCCATATTGACCAAGAATTGTGAGAAGTCATGGTCCTAGAGGGGCACAATTAATCTCCCATAGGGAACAAGTGAAGACAGCAGAACATGAGAATGATGAGTTCCTTGTGATCTCTGTTACTAAGTAGATTGGCTGCTGTTGCTAGAGACAGGATTCCAGTTTTATGGGAAATCTTATGGGACCTGGATACATTCAGATTTTAAGGAGATGTCCCCATAGAAATCAAAACAATATTCTGCCTAAAAATCATTGGCACTATGTTTCTACAGCAAGATGATTCTTTATTGCAAGCTATGCCCTATGTGGATAATGATTTGTCATAGAAACTGTGTTATTGATCACTTGTAAGCATTCAGTGATCACTGAACATCACAGAAATAACATTTTATTAATACAAATATGTGGCAGTTCCTTGCTAATTCACACTAAAACCAATCAGATAATTTGAAGTCTAGATATTTTGTAAATCAAAGGGGAACAAACAACATTTAAAAAAAAAATAAAAAAATCAAGGATCTTGCATCACAAAATGTACTTTCTTCACTTGTTTTGATATGTGAAGTTTAATTGGTTGTGAGTACATTTCATGCAGTAGTTTAGTAATTAATTTACTGTTGCACATTTTGTAAAAATAAAAAAATCAAATGAGACTTCATTACAGTGATGCCTCAACTTCTGAGAGTGTCCTGTTCTGATACCAGTTGCCACTCTGACCAGTACTAGGTGTCTGGGACCTTGCAGGTTGGCTTCCCAATGAAGGAGAAATCAGTGATGCAGAGTATCGCTATATGAGTAGCAACCTGTATGGAACTTGGAAAAAGAGCAGGTTGCCAGAGGGAAGAGTTTGGAGGAGGAACCAGGAAGTTAGTCTGTGTGCATATGGCTTGAATGCCAGTTGAAACACCTCTGGAAGTAATTCTCTTAACAAAGGTCCAGTTTAGTTTGAGAAACTTGGAATCTTTTCATGTTACTACCCAGTGCACAAAATATATTCTAAATGTATGCAAGTCCTGGAACAGAAGAAGTCATAAACAGTATGTAGGTAATCTCCTCTTCCAGAAATCTCAGCCCGTACACCAATGCCTGGTTTCTCAGAATCCACTCTGTCCCAAGAATTGCCTCTACATAAAGAAGATAAAGCTGAGAATAATCTCTGTGTTATCTCAGCTGCCTCAGCCTCTCTCAAAAGGACCACAGCGTAACAAAACTAACAATACTGCATTTCTTTAAAGACTAAAACTTTGCTAAGAAAAAGAGCTTGCAAGGCTATGTGAAATAACACCGTCTGGTGACCCCTGCCACAACAGAATTATTTCATAAATTCTTTGTGTAGGAAAGAAATATACTTTGAAATGCTGCACCTTTCTGGCATCTGAAAGAACCCACATTTTATTTCTGATGGGAAATTGTTTTTCACATATAAACATATTTATTTGCGTTCCATTCTACATGGCACAAATACCTGCTGTAAGAGAAGTGTGACTCACAGGAGTGCAGGTAAGGGACATGCATCTTCATTTCCTGGTCTCAGTCACCTGATGAATGTCAGGGTTATGAAGTTAATAACTGTCATCTGTCACAGGCCATTATCCAGTGATTCCAGTAGTTTCTGTTATCTCCTCAGCTGAGGGCACGGAGCGCCTTTCAGGTTCAGGCCCAGTTTTTGTATCACTGGAATATGGAGCAATTTTGACCCACCCACATAAACAGGTGGGTAACTCACCAGCCCAGAAAGGATCCATGCCACACCAGTCTATGTCAGGCCCTTGCCTGACAATGAGACCTTTCTCATGAAAAACCAGAGAAAGAGAGAGTCTGATGTCAGGGCACTCACCAGGGTTTAGGACACCAGGGCTCAAGTCCCTGCTCTGAATCAGGCAGAGCAGGGTTTTGGACTTGAGTCTCCCACAGCCCAGGTGAATGCCTTAACCACCAGGAGATACACATGAAGTTTTGTCAAAACAGGTATCGCATCTTATGCCTGCTCAGAACTCATCTACGGTATTGGGCCCTGCTGGCTATGTTGGCATTTCCCCAACTAACTTGAGAATGCAACTGGGGGCTTTGGCTTGGTTTAGGATTCTGACCAGCTTGTTAGCTATGGGATGGCATCCAATGGGAACTTAGGCACCTACATGGGTAGGCAGCATCTGAGAGGTAGTTTTGTCAGCAGTGCCTAAAGGTGCCTAACTACTTTGGTGGATCTGGCCCTCAGTGCTCTTCAGGCTATCAATTGACCCTTAGCCCCACAGCTGATTTGTCACAGGTAGGGTTGGATCCATCTCCCCTTAAAGGACCAGAGTCCCTGTGAAAACCCACTTTTATCTTCCTCTCACAGTAACAGCTTAACTGATATCAACTGATTTGCTTAATTCAAGATCACTCTGTGTGACAAACACCTGTCTGCTAAACTGGCATCCCTCCTCTCACCCACAGCTCAGCCACCAATCAGCAAACAGTTATGAATGTCAGTGTCTTTTTTAAATTTAATCTGAATGATTAATGAATATTCAGGTTGTCAGTTTTCAGGCACAGGTTCAATGTAAGAACAGCAGATAGAAAGGGAGTTACATACTTTACCTTCAGCTACATTTCCAAGAAAGGATTCCTAGAATGATGCATTTGCTCTGCAAGCAAGTGCGTTCATGCATGTGCTCATGCTATTAATCTCATAGACTGGCAGATTGGTATCCGTAATATTAAAAAGTAAAACCACGTACAATAATTTTCAGGCATTTACAAAGCTGAGTACAGGTGCTTTGAGGGCTATGAGCTGCACAACTGGCATTTTGTCATTGGTAAGATCTGTTAATAAAACCCAATTCCTGGCTTATGGTGAATAAGCACTACATGCAAATAAACTGGGTGAGTCAATGGCTGAAAACCAACACTATGGCAGAAGCAGCACTAGTTATAACATGCTGACCTGGGAGACTAAGATGGAGAGTTATGCCTAATTAACGATACTACCGTCAAACAACAACATCTGTTGGGAAACAAAGCAACTGAAACAGCATTTATTAATGCACAGAGTTATAAGAAGTAATTTGTTTGAGACAGGTTATGTGTATGTTTGTCATGTAATTCCTGGGCCTTTGTCTTGTTAATAGCTGTGTTCTTATGGGATGCTATTTAAAGTAATGGTATGTACATCACTTCTCAGTGCATCAGCTCCAGCTACTCTTACGTCAGCATCACAGCTTGGTTCAGAGCAAGGAAAAGTCATAATTCCCACCTATGTGTCTGACTCTTGCACTAATGTTAAATCTTCCTACACTGGGAGTTGCTTCTACTAGAATAACTGAAAAAGCAAGTGGATGTATTGTTGATGCAGCTGTAACATACCATGTTCAACCAAGAGATTGATGGGTGGAGCCTCATATGCTTGGAAGCCCTGGGTTTGGGATTAGCACACTCAGGGCCTGATTGTCCATTCTCTTGCCAGTTTCACTCCACTTTATTTTCCAGTCTCTCCTACCCAGTTGAATAATCAACCCTAAAGATTTACACCAGCATATTCAATGTCAGAATCAAGCCATTGACTTCAAAGGGATTACTCTTGTTTTACACTAAGGTATGAGGAGAATCAGGCTGTCAGTCTCAGAACATATTGTTGACCTTCCTCCAGACTTTAGCAGGTGACTCACTAAGGATTGGATACTAAACCCTTGGATATCAATGAGAACCTTTCCATTGGCTTCAGTGGACTTTGGATCAGGTCCTTAGCAAGGCTATCCTACCATCTCCTCTTATGGTACACCACACAGATCTTCACCATAGTTTTCCTTCTGTCGGGCTGACACCGCAATGTGTGTGTGATGGTGTTCAGAGTGAAATCCAGACCAATGCGGGGGGGTGGGGGGGAAGAGTTGTGTCATCACTTGCCCTGAATCCTGGCTGCCTCACAGTGCTTTGCTGCTCTAGTTCCCAACCTGGGATGCTGGGATGCTCACAACCAGCCTACCAGCATGCAGGTTACACCCTGAGTGTCTGCAGGCTAGACAGCCCAGATTCAGCAGCTCTGACCCCATCAGCCTGTTTACAGCCCAACAGCCCCACTCTGGCTTCCACCAGCCGTAGTTACACCTGGTTTTGGAAAAATTCAGGACCATGAGTGTGTTGGGGTCATCTTGCTAGTTGTATCTAGCAAGGTGACTGCAACACACTCATGGCCCTGAATTTTCCCCAAACCATATGTTCTGTAATGTCCAGCCCTCTGCTGCACAGTTCAGAGAAATGATGAAGTCCATTTGTTCCTCTAAAGACACAAAAGCACAACACAACTTATTAAATTAACTGGGGTAAATATACCATCCCCTTTCAACACCGCACTGAGTTGGTTTCTAGTAAAAACAAAACAAATGTATGAACAATAGGACATAGATTAAGTGATGCCAAGTAAAAGGAATAAAGTTAGAAAGGATCATAAGTAAAACAAAAGTGAAAACATGCCTCTAAACTTAATCTAGGAAGTTACAATCTTTGCTTAAACAGGATTTGTACCTATATTCAGTTCTCAGAGACTTCAGCCCACCTTTGGTTGAAGGACTCAGCTTTCTCAGCTTGAAGGAGCCCTGTTCCCTTGTGTCTGTCTAGTGATGTTTGCCAAACATGGCTTCTGCCTTTGCTTAGGTCTTCTAAAGTTCAATGACTTTGTTTCAAGAAACAGGATGACCTCATGCTGTTCTTCCCTGGCTGCGGGCTTCCCATCTCCCTATATGCAAATAGGTCTTCCATTGTTTTGATTGCACCATGCTTAATTTACATAAGAAACAGGCAACTAGCTGCCTCCTCTACTGTCTGGGAGGGAACCTGTTTCTCTCTCTTTAGCCACAGACTTTAAAACATAATATAATTAAATATCCATATTTCCTTGTATTGTGTTGATATAGACATTTCACTATATTAATCAGCAGCATGTCATTAACTTCAAGAAAAGACCTCACTCCATAGCCTCCTATAATTCAGTAATATTGCATACGATCAGTTGATTCAGTTGCTTATCATTTGAGGTTCAGCCCCCATCTTTGTAAACCAGTAAACCTTTGAAATGGATTCTTCTGATGGTAACTCCTCGAAGTTAAGTTTATTCAAGCTGTGAGGAAGGCGACGTAGAGTCTGGTAGTAAAGGAAGCTCCACATCCCTCCGCCCCCCCCCCCCCAATTTATTAGCTTAATAGCTTTATTTATCTAATATGTAAAAATGGACCTTCATGTCTTTGCCGGAAGACTGGGCTGCTCAGAGCATTAAATACCCATTCCTTTGTCTGAGGCAGACCTGATTACCAACTCCCCCTGACATGCCTGGTTTAAACACACTTTAGTCATAGTCCCAGCATGTATCCATAACTCTTAATATCCACCATATACATACATCACACAGGAATATTCATAATCAGTGAGTTATTAGTTTTCAAAGGTATCTCACAAGTCTTTTTTTTTAATACTTAGTCCTGCCTTGAGTGCAGGGGACTGGACTAGAAGACCTCTTGAGGTCCCTTCCAGTCCTACAATTCTCTCATTCTATTCTATGATTCTACAAGATTACTACAATGGCGTGTAGGGTTTGATAACAGGGATGCTTAGTGTCACAATGTGCAAGATTATAGTAAATTAACAGAAAAACAAAACACTTGAAGCAATATTTCTCCCTCTGTAGTTCAGCCATCACGTACATCCAAACTGCTAAAATTCAAAATGAATTTCCTTTCCCTCCCTGCTTTTTTTGTGGCTACCAGTGTCATTGTGGCTGTGTTGGTTCCAGGATATTAGAGAGACAAAGTGGTTGATCCAATAAAAGATATTACAACTTCTGTCGGTGAGAGAGACAAGCTTTCAAGCCACACTGTGTGGCTCGAAAGCTTGTCTCTCTCGCCAACAGAAGCTGGCCCATTAAAAGATATTACCTCACCCACCTTGTCTCTCATTTTGTGGCATGACATTGAAGCACACTGCAAAGTATATTTGATGACTGTGAGTTATTACAATGCATTACATCTGACCCACAGCATTAAGGGAATTCCAATATCTTAATTAACTCTTCATCCATAGTTAGATAAAGCCAGAATCAGGATGAGTGCATATATTTTGATGCAGGAAGGCTAGTTAAAGAAATGTGCAGAGCATGCAACAAATCAAATTGTGGACTAGCTTAAATAAAAAAAGATAGCCACAAGTGAAAAATCAGTGCCCAGGGCACCATACTCATGTCATTTTACAATATTCTCATGTAATCTTAATTGCGTGTTAATAAAACATAATTCTGTTATAAATTGATATGGATGCTGGGTGCACTTTTTCGTAGTTGTAGTTCATACCTTCATACAAACTCCCAGGCAGGCATTATTTTTGCGCCCTCATGGCATTTCTATTAAAACAAGCTTCTGCTGTTTCCTTCCTGCATGTTGGCCAAGATGCTAGTCACATCCGTGTTCAATATTCTTTGCACAATAAATGAAAGAGAAGAGTCTCAGGATGGTATAAATAAAAAAGGGGGAACATTTAGAGCTACCACTTATTAAAAGAGTACACAAACAGCTAGACAGCTTGTAAGATGACTTTTTGCTCTGCAGCAATTTTATTCTTGGTAATGGTTTTGGGGTTTTTTGTTTGTTTCCCCCCCCTACACAAAATCACAAAGACTTGATCTCCTCCTAATAATCTTCTGGTCTAGCATTCCTAAAGAACATCATTCTTTTCAATGTTATTTCATTACATTTTCCACAGTTTATTTTTTCTTTTCCATTGGAGAAATCAAATGTATCTGCAGATAAAAGGTCTTCTTGTTTTTAATGGTATCAACTTTATAAATACCTTACTGTATCTGCATCACAGACGCTGGAGGATCTCTAGACATTGGTGAGGTAACTATCTCAGGAATGCTTTCTCAGTATGGTTTCCCTTTTCTATTTAATGGACAAGAAAAACAAATTATATGGCCTGTCATACCAAATGTCACAAGACAAGTGTCCCAGTTCTGACTTGATATTCCAAAAGGCAGAGTGAATTTGTTCATAATAATGCTGTAACAATACTCTATGGGAAAATGTACAAACTAACAGGGAAGTCTCTGAATTTTCAACCCTTATCTTTTTTTTAAAAAATGGCTCATTCACTGGTGGTGAAAATCAGGAACTCGGGGCTCGATCCAAAGTCCACGTTTTGCCACTGACTTCAATGATCTTTGGACGAGGCTTTCATAGCATTAGTAAGTGTCATGTCTAACACAGGCAGGTACCATACCAGCTTAGAGTACAATACACTTTCATCCTGGTCTACAATGTTCCAGTGACTCTCTTTAGCAAAGATGGGAATAGAGAGTGTACAAAATTATGTAGAGTTTCTAAGGTGAAAAAATGGCTCATTGGCTATGATTACCAGTGAACCCAGTTTTGCAAAGGTGAAAGGCCAGTGCATCATCTAGACTCTCGTGATTTTTTCTTTTTCACTTAAAATATATCTTTGTAGGATATACCTGCTATTATTCTGCTTTTATGATTTTAAAATGAACATAATCATTTAGTCCCATCCTTATAGGCATGATTAGCAAGGTATTTGTCAAACATGAATACAGGTGGCAGAATCTGATTCTTAATAGCTTTGACGAGAAACGAGAGCTAACAATTACAGTCTGAATTGTGATAATGAATGTTTGTAACCTCAGGGCTACATTAACTTATGCTCGCTGTGTACATTCCCTAAAGGATTATAGGCTAGCTGAGAATTCATTAAGTGGATCTGTGTCCTGCTCCATCCATGACATAACCCCCTTTCACCAGTGACACTTCCTCCTCAGTGTGGGGTGTTGGTGAGGGAGTGGTTGGCACCTGGCTCTACTGACTTTACGCCAATTATGAAATTCCCTGCTAGAGAAAATCTCAGCTGGCCAGCTTTGTAACCTTTAAAAGGTTTGAGGAACCAAAACAGAGTAAAGAATCTGGACCAATGTTTCTATAAAGCAAAATAAGATGAACCTGATTTATTTTTCTTTCACTTGATTTTGCTAATTTAGCAGTACAAAACTACCATTAACCCTCCCTTAACCATCCAGTTAAGACAGATTTATTGCAATTTTGTGTCACTGGAGCAACACAAAACAGTCAGAAGGTACCACTGAAATGTCCACTGGTTAAAGTATAGTGTAGTCATTTATTCCAGTGCATAGGGAATGCAAAGTGAATGAAAATGCTACTCAATCAGAACAGTAACAAGAGTTTAGCCAAATTTGAAATTTTCATCCTACAGAAAATTCTAACTTTTCAGCATTTGTTTCATCCCATGTTGGAACCAAAAGTTGAAATTTTGAAACTTTTCACAGAACAGAAATTCTGAAAAAATTCAATTTGGAAATGTCAAAATATTTATATTTTCAATCAAAACAAAACATTCTGACATTTCCAAAATTGAAATGTTTAGCATAAGTTCATTGAACTGATCTGAAATGCTTTGTTTCAAGTCAGTTCAGGATTAAACTGATTTTTTTCAAACTGGTGCACTGCATTATGGTAGTAGTTAGAAAGACTTATGTCCCCTTTTGCCCTTATGACCCAGGCTCCCGAGCCACACTACATCTTTCATAATGACCGTGCATCTCAGTCAGAGGGAAATCCACATTTCATAACTGGAGATGTAGTAATCCAGCCCATAGGAGAGAATGTGGGCTTGAACTACATCACCCATGAGGCAATGCACTTATAGGGAAATGCAGTTTAATGTGATGTCAAACTGACTCAGGTCAGTTAAAAAAACCCAAAGTATTCTGATTTGGGTGAAACCAAACCAAACCAAAATATTTCATTTAAATCCCCCCCAACCCAAATACCAAAAAAAATCAGCAAAATTGAAATTTTCCCATGGAAATGTTTTATTTTGCCTAAACTGCATTTTCCATCAGAAAAATAATTCCCATTGAAAATTCCCAACCAGTTCTAATGGTGATACTTGACACCTACTTTGCACTAATTTTGCACAGATATAAATTAGACAAAGGTCAAGGCAGTAGAGAATAATACTCTAGTAATCTGTAAGTATATAATACTTTTAGTGTTACTATTAAGAACATACCACTTCATAAAATACCCAGAGAGCAGCCACACTTCCACCACAAGCTATGATGTTACAAAACTGTCCTTTCTGCAATCCTGTCTAGACTGTATTCATTACTAACATCCACAGCTGGTCCATGCAAAGTATGCCATTTTGCAGCCCATCTGTTAAGAGGAAGCGATCTGTAACACTGCTCCATTTGGTCTAAAACTGCTTTATCATTGGAGTTGCAGTTACTAAATAGAACTCTGAAATAATGATGTTCAGTTTCTACTTTTAGATCCCAGTGAGATAACTCCTGTCTAGACAGATGGATATCTGGACTGTTAAACCAAGGACAAACTGAGAGGTAAGTGAACCAGGCCGAGTAGCATTCGTTCATTATTGTGTCTTGTCTGATCCCTTAATCCCGAAGACACTGTGAATGCTGAATGCTCACTCTTTTCTTGGAGGGAAATGGGGCTGAAATGAAGCTGAGTTAAACCTGAGCAAAAGGATTGTCTAGAGCATGTTTAGAAAAAATGGAGGAAATGTGAGACAGAAAGGAAAGAAGCCCTTTCCTTGAATTGTGGACTAGACTACTGTAATGCGGTGACACCTGTCTCTCGCAAACGCCCCCTGGGTGAGTGTGTGCATGCCTGCAGTTTTCTCATTTCCTCTGCTCATGGTGCCCCGTCGGCTGCTACTCTTGGCAGGAGGGTCTTTGGTGACTCAGCTTCCGGCCAAGTCACACACAGTACATGTGCGAAACAAACAAAACAAACCCCTCATGGGGTATACTGTCCAACCGGGCCTATCACAAAGCCCTCAATAATGCCCAAGATCCCTATACAATGTATGGGGAGAATTAGGCACCTAAAAGTGGGATCCACAAAAGCCAGCAAGCAGAATGGGGAGCCGCTTAAGCAAGCTAGCCAGTGGGAAATGCTGAAAAAGTGTTAATAGGAGAGATTGAGAGAGACCCACCCCAGAATATCCCATACCTCAGTGGTTAGAGCACAAACCTGAGAAGAGGTGGGAGACATGGATTCAAGAACATAAAACATAAGAATGGCCATACTGCTTCAGACCAGTGGTCCTTCTAGTCCAGCATCTTGTCTGCCAACAGTGGCCAGTGCCAGATGCTTCAGAGGGAATGAACAGACTGGGCAATTATCAAGTGATCCATTCACTGTCATCCAGTCCTAGCTTCTGGCAGTCACAGGTTTAGGGACACCCAGAGCATGAGATTGAGTCCTTGACCATCTTAGCTAACAGCCATTGATGGACCTATCCTCCATGAACTTATCCAATTCTCTTTTGAAACCAGTTATACTTTTGGCCTTCACAACATGCCCTGGCAAGGAGTTCCCCAGCTTGATTGTGAGTTGTGTACTTCCTTATGTTTGTTTTTAAAACCTGCTCACCTATTAATTTCATTGGGTGTCCCCTGGTTCTTGTCTTATGTGAAGGGATAAATAACACTTCTCTATTCACTTTCTCCACACCATTCATGATTTTATAGACCTCTCTCATACCCCCCCCCCCCACCACCACCTCAGTCATCTCTTTTCCACACTGAACAGTCCCAGTCTTTTTGACCTCTCCTCATATGGAAGCTGTCCCATACCCTAACCATTTCTGTTGCCCTTCTCTGTACCTTTTCCAAGTCTAATGTATCTTTGTTGAGATGGGGTGACCAGAACTGAACAGTATTCAAGGTGTGGTCATACCATGGATTATATAGTGGCATTATGGCATTTCCTGTCTGTATCATCTATCCCTTTCCTAATGGTTCCTAACATTGGAACCATTTTGTTCAAATCCTGCTCCAAATCAGGCAGAGAGGGGATTTAAATCTGGGTCTTCCATATCTTAAATCTGGGTCTCTCATATCCCATTGGATGGTACTCTTGGTCTAACCACCAGGATAAAGATTATAAGGGGGAGCGGGACCACCTCCTCCAGAACCTAGGTTTTGTGCAGAACCTGATCCATTAGGTGTCCTCTGATAACACTCAGTGCCCCATAGGCAAGACAGACGGGGGGATGCCTAATCTGAGGATTCTGTCAAGGTTAGGCATGAGCTACGTCCCTGGGTATCAAGACTAAGGCAGCTGTGCACATACCCAGTTGCAGATTTTTATGGTTGATTTTAATTGGTGGAAACTTAGGCACTGAGGGATTTTCAGCATCTACAGGGTTAGCTGGCAGCTGAGCAGTAGGATCTAGATTTTGATGTAGGCACCTAAAGTGGCAGTTAGGTGCCTAAATCCCTTTGTGGGGATGCCCATGTGCTGTTAATTGTCTTGCATGGTCATTTTTAAACTTGATGCTCCTGAAATTTTAAAAGTTAGCATCCTCTGCCACCACTGCACAGGCAGAGAAATTCTGGTAGGGTTGTACCATGCTCTCAGGCCTAGATAGTGTCTTTAAAGGCAGAGCTTAGAGTAAGGGATAGTGGGGATCCACGCTCACCCAAGGGGAGCTCACATTGTATTAGCTTTTCCTCCCCAAGCTACCCAGTGTGCAAGGGAAATGTACCCATTACTCTGCCCCTTTATGGGGCCCGATGTGATCTGTGCTCACAAAGCCGTCCCGGTAGAGTTTGTGCAACTTGGGACACAATTTCTCCTGGTGAGGGTCAGTGCTTCTGCACAGGGCTTTGTGCAAATTAACTACAGGCCCAGGAAGTGTAACTTGGCCCCCTCCCTGCATGCTTTTCCCACTCTGCAGACTAGTGTATAGTGAGACAAATGGTAAGGCCATGGCCTTACCTTCTTCCCACCCCTTTAGGACACTGTATGCCACAGAGGAGTAGGGAGGGAACAATCCCTGTTGTCCCTACACTCCAGTGTAGGAACACCAGTTCTGTCTGGCCTTTAGGCAGGCTGCAAAAGAGATGGGTAAGGCCCCTTGGACTCTTCTTCTTCCCCTCCTCAGCATACTTTAGTCTAGACAGGATCTGGCCCTTAATTTGGCTGAATGTGCATTGGTTGGCGCTGAATCCCAGCAAGGCAAAATATATTGGTGGAGTGTAAGAATAAAATATAATATGATATATATTTAAAAAAACCTCTCTCTGCTGACTGCTGCTTTTAATAATCAGCCTTACTGTATATCCTTGTCTCTTACACATTACGTATACACGTTAATCACGCAGGAGGCAAGATCAACAGAATGTAATTACACATCTTAACTATTATGTTTGGACTGAGGCCGGATCTCAGTAATTCAAGTTAAGGACCTTTATAAATTTCTTCCCTAAAGTTAAAAATGTTCCTTTCCATCCTTCCCCACACCCTCCTTCTTCCTCATGGTCAGTATCCCTGTTAGTGCTGTGCTTTCAACAATGATTTCACTCTAAATAATGTACATTTAAATTTGGTCTCATTGGTTTCATTGCAATCTTAACCCCATAATTCAATTTTACTTTACAAAGAGTTACTGTTTCACCCCTCCCCCCCCCCCCCCCCCCCCCCCCCCCCCCCCCCCCCCCCCCCCCCCCCCCCNAATGCTCTTCCCTGGCCTATGGAGAATGCAGAATTATCTCCAGAGATGGTTTCTTGAGACCTGTCCATGCACCACAACAGCTGAATGGACTAATAGATTGGAGAAGCTTCCTCAGGAACTACCCCTTTTGGAACTCAGGGAGTGGTTTAGCAGAGACCCCACAGCTGCATAACATAGGAACAGAGACTTTGCAGCAGCTCATCTGCAAAGACCTGCTTTTTGGTCCCGAGAGACCCAACCTGTCTGAAAGAGGACGGAAGCCACAGCAGCCAGCCCTGAGGAAATCAGTTCAGAGAGATCAGAGCCTGATTCTCCATTTCCTTGTGCTTTGTGTAGTCTTTTACACCAGTGTGAGTAGGTGCAAAGCACTAGCAGGTGTGAATGGTAGCACTAGTCAGAATGGTAGCATTCCATACCTGCATGGCTCTCATCCTACACTGGTATAAATAACTGCACAAGGGGCAGGGCAATAGAGAATCAGGATTTCAGCATCCCAGGCTGCCTACCTAACAAAAGAAGAGAATGATGCCGCTCAATTTGAGAGAGAAGGAATGAAGTGCAATGCAGGCTTTGGAAGGAGAGTTAGGTGACTAGCTGCAGAGCGAGCAGACCTATGAGGTGAGAGGAGAGAGACAGTGATACCTGGAAATGTATCCACTGGCTGAATAAAAGAAGAGTGGAAGAACGGTGATCTACTGGCTTCAGGGGAGGAGATGGACAAAGACTGGCAACTGCTGGTACCCCTGCCAATCAGGGCAAGTATGGGAAAAGTGGCCAGGAGTGAGAGAATGGCAGGTCTGCCAATCATGAGTATGAGGAGGGTGAACCAGCCCCCGGAACACTGACCAGCTCCACACAGCCTTGAGGGAGAGGGGTGGAAAAACTGTCTCCAACAAGCTCTCCTGACTGTATGGCTTCACAGGGAGAGAGGAGAAGCGTAGATTGTGAAAGAAAGAAAGAAAGAAAGAAAGAAAGAAAGAAAGAAAGAAAGAAAGAAAGGAAGAAAGAAAGAAAGAAAGAAAGAAAGAAAGGAAGAAAGAAAGAAAGAAAGAAAGAAAGAAAGAAAGAAAGAAAGAAAGAAAGACCATGTAAGTTCTCAGCTCATGTATATAGAGTTTGGATTTTTGGTCTGACAATGTTATGGGTTGAACCCTTTTTGGATTCTCCTGCGTAAAAATCTCTAGCCACATGTAAGGTGGGGTGAATGAATTTTTGACATTTACACTGAAGTCACTTTACACTACTCTGGCTGTATAAAGGGGCCTTTACCTGGGTGTAAGATACATTACTTAGCATAAAAGAAACTCATGCCCAACCATTGCAAAACTAGGTAAGACCATCTCTTGATCCCAGGGAGGAGTGCATGATGGAGAAGGAGATGACCTTTTGAAAGGGTTTAAGATATATTGTCTGCAGTGTCCTTGCTGTGACTGAGCAGTGTGTAACTGAGCAGGGAAATGCCCCCACCTTCACTCCACACTCCTTCCCAAAGGGCTTTTCTGCTAGCTGAGGATCAACTGATGTGCAAATGCACTCTGACCATGCACATTTCCCCAGGAGTGCCTGGAACACTGTCCCCTACACTGGAGGTTTCAATGGGGTTGCACAGAGCAAGCTCTATCCCACCTTGGAAATCCCTCCCAAGTGGGGGAATCCTTAGATGCCAAGTTAGAGCAACACTAAGGCCCTTTGTACTGCTGGAGCAGCAGAAAGAAGTTGAATCAGAAGACCAGGTGCTGGTCTCTTTTTTTATATCCCTCTAAGGAGAATGCTCAGTATCACGCTGTAAGATCAGACAGTAATGAGACAGTATCAGAATCCGCTCAAGCAGAAGTAGAATATTTTAAATGACTTTACCAATGGTACAGTATTGAAGTCAAACAGATTTTTGAGGCATTTTAAGTTGTTAACCCACTGGGATCAGGGGACATAACATAACGTGCTAGCAGTTTATATGAGTCCTGGGAATTGGTATTCCTTATAAAAAGGTCAAAGATTGATCCTACACCGTCAGTTTTGCCTTGCAAGGCAAAACTATGTTGTACAATTTTGACATGAAACTATCTCTAGGAATATTTTTCAGGATTTATGGAGCCTTGAAAATGACAGTCTGGCAATTAAAAAAATCAAATTTGTCAAATGTTCCATCAGGTTTATTCTGGGTGATAATTTACAGTAGGTGAATTCTCTAGGAAGGGTTGTTTAAAATGTCTAGCATTAGTACCTTTGCAGTGTTAGACAGATGATTTTTTGTTTGTTTGCTTGTTTTTTGCTGAGAAGTCTGCTTCCCAGTAAGAACAAAATGACAGTAGGGCCTACGACTCATCTTACTTATGGCAACAGTCATTACTTACATGAGTATTGACCTCAGTAGGCCAACTCTTCAGCTTGTGTCATCAGCAGAGCTCCATTGACTTCAAAGGATTTACCCTGCTTTACACCAGCTGAGGATCTGGTTCAATGAGCTATACATCATGAAATACAGATTGCAGTAGGCTTTATTTCTAGCTAGTGTTGAATAGATGGCAGTGTTTTCATGTTTGCAATCCAGGATTTCCTGGTCCTCTGGGACTTTGAAGGAGATGATTTAGCTCTGTCTGAAGAATTAGTGCAAGCCCAGTGGCTCACCTATGACTCCCTGAATAAGAAATTGACTGGTTTCAGTCGAAAAGGAAAGGATGCTGAAGACAAAACACATGCAAGCAAAGGTGACAGAGTGAGGGAAAAGGGATGCAGTTCAATAGTTTTATTATTATTTATTTGTATTAAAGTAGTACCTAGGAGCCCCAGTCAGTGACCAAGACCCCATAATTCTAGCTGCTGTACAAACAGAAGAAAAAGGGAGACTCTGACCCCCAAAGACCTTATACTGTAAATGTTGTTTATTTAAAGTACTGTTACAATTTTGATATCAGCTATAATTAAAGAGCACATGCTAGTTATTTGCCAGTTACATTTTTCCTTTCTTTTTCCTGAAAGTGCTGGCAGAGCTCTGTAGTAGGGCTTGATCTTAGGAAAGTTCAGTGTCAAAAAAAGAAAAAAAAAGGGGATGCTCAAGAAGAGAGAAGGAGACTAGGGGCTTCAATGAAGACCAGCTGCCTGCGATTTAATTCAGTAAAGATCAAGATAATGTCAGTGTGTAGGTGGAATAAGCTGGAAGAGCTGGCAAGTCTTACAACAGCATCCTGTTGGAGGGAATGCAACCATCATTTGTAACACAGGTACACAACTGAGGTGTGCTATGAGATCCGTGAAGAGATATCAATTAGTTAATTATTAGCGGGTGCCATACCATATTCTCAGTGCAACACATTAGTAATCGGTTCTTGTCCAAACTCATCCTCTCTGGAGCTGTCTGCCTTTATTCTGTTGTCTCTAAGACTTAACTTAAGCAACCAAGCCTGCCTATTCACACACTGGACAAGCATAGAAGTATCTTTGAGCTTTCTGTACCCTGAAAGGAGAAACTGTAGAAGGGAATTATCCTCCCATATGATTAACAGAATATAGTTGGGGCAAGATTATACAGTGTTTGGGAAAGAGGACGAGATCTACAATACCTTAAAGGAGGATGAGGATGTTAGAGGTCATATTTGCTGCCTGGATTACGATACTGTAACAGGGTTTCCCCAGTGTAGCACCGGCACTTTCCTCAATTTACCATTCTTAGACTGCCCAGTAACTGCACGCAGACTCTTGGGGATCAAACAAACACCACTCCTTGGAGTATGAGTTACTAAATGATGTTAATTTTAAACAAAATCATATATATGGTCTGTTTAAAAATAAGCATCATAGTTCAAATATAAAACGTACCTGTGTATGAATGTGTGTGTGTGTGTATCTATATGTATATCCAGTTCCTAGATACAATCATGACTACCTTAGAAATGCAAATAAGCTAATAATTAATAAAATTGTTGTCCCAGCAGCTGCAGAAATTAAAAGTGGTCATTCTTATGTTTGCTGATTATGTATACTCAACCTTTAGGCTTTAAGATTTTGCATGGAGTATATAACTCATGATTTCTTGTAATACCAGATGAAATGCATCTTTCCACATTTGGAAACACTCGTGGGCTTGGAGTCATACTCACATTTCATCAAAGACCTTGAGGGAAAGATGTCTGATATTATGAGATTTATGAGCAAAATTGTTTCAAGGAAGAGATTGTTGCTCCAATAATTTGTTATTTGAAGCACTTCATAGTTGTGGGAAACACCCAAAAAAAATAAAAATGAAAAATTCAGTATTATTGCCATTAGTTGGAAGTTCCTTAGGAGATGCAATGACAGGTTTTATTTGGTAAGCCATGCTTCCTGGGGTCAGCTGGTCACTTTTGCAAACGCTTCTAATGTATATCTAAAACACCAGTCAGAGCCTTCTCTTTTTTCCTCCTCTGCCCTGAAGTTTAAATTATGGAAATATAGCATGTGTATCTTTCACAGAAGTCTATCACCTCAATCCTGCAAATGCATCCAGTGTCATAGAATCATAGAATATCAGGGTTGGAAGGGACCTCAGGAGGTCATCTAGTCTAACCCCCTGCTCAAAGCAGGACCTAATCCCAACTAAATCATCCCAGCCAGGGCTTTGTCAAGCCTGACCTTAAAAACCTCTAAGGAAGGAGATTCCACCACCTCCCTAGGTAACCCATTCCAGTGCTTCACCACCCTCCTAGTGAAAAAGTTTTTCCTAATATCCAATCTAAACCTCCCCCACTGCAACTTGAGACCATTACTCCTTGTTCTGTCATCTGGTACCACTGAGAACAGTCTAGATCCATCCTCTTTGGAACCCCCTTTCAGGTAGTTGAAAGCAGCTATCAAATCCCCCCTCATTCTTCTCTTCTGCAGACTAAACAATCCCAGTTCCCTCAGCCTCTCCTCATAACTCATGTGCTCCAGCCCCCTAATCATTTTTGTTGCCCTCCGCTGGACTATTTCCAATTTTTCCACAGTGTCCACTGGGCCGAGCTGATGGGGAAAGAGACATTATGGCTTCCAAATCTTGGGACTGGCTGGGGGCTTGTCCAGCTCCCAATGTACTTTAATGCATCCCTGGAGCTACATTAAACTACTCTCCCCTTACACCAAAAGAACTATCTGCTGGGGAATCCAGGCTCTTTCCGGCCCTTCTGTAAACAATGAACCAGATATAGCCAGGTCCAGGGAAAGTCCCTGGACCGTGCTACCAAGAGTGGGAGAGACAGCAGAACACCAGAGCCTTGTGGACCCATAGGGTTTGGAGTTCAACTCACACCCTGTTCCATGGGAGGAACAGAACCCTGCTCTCCAGTAGTCTGATTAGGAACAGGGCCAGGCTTATGGGTGGGCGCCGTAGGTGACTGCCCAAGGCGTTGTGGTAGGGGGAGGGCGCCATGGTCAAGAGGTTGCAGAACGTCCATGCCCACCCGGGAAGCGGGGAGAGAGGTAAAGAAGGCTGTGGGGCAGGAGCCAGGCAATCTCACATGTCCCCTCTCTGCCCTCCCAGTAGCATGACACCTGCAGCACCATCGCTGCTGTTCTGCCTGCTGAGTGGTTGCCGACTGCTCAGGGAACAGTACTTAAAGAAAGTTCACCCAAGGGGCCATTTTCCCTAAGGCCAGTCCTGATTAGGGAGAAACTTTAAGGTGATCCTAATCCAATTTTCATCCCCTCCTGTGGGTTTCACCATAAGAGGGGATATTGCGGTTCCGAATACCTTGACCCTCTCCTCACCATTACAGATTCTGCCTCATATAAAGTAATGCAGACTTTGGTATCATCCCCAGCACAGCTGCTCTGATACATCTCTCACACCAATGTCAATCAGGAGTAATACACTAATGTCTATGGTGTTGACAGGTGTAAAACTGGAATAAGTAAATGAGAGGAGAATGAGGATCAATATCTGCTGTTTACCTGATCTCTCCAATCTGAGTTTCATCACACCTATGAACATGTTTTTTTTAATAAACATTTGTTTCTCATCACGATTGGGCAGTAGAATGTGTAGTAACCAAAAAAACCTGTTTTGTAGTAACTAGAGCCAATCAGAAACTGGAATTTCTGTCCTATGGGAAATTCCAACATTAAAAAAAATCAGAATAAGCCACATTTTTGAATTTTCCTATGAAACAAAAATGCTAAAAAAATTCAGTTCAGTATTATGAAATCATTTCAATGAGGAATAAAAGTTTCATTTGGACTTTACTGTTTCAACTTTTATATTAAAAGCAAATTTTAATACAATATTAAAATTAACAAAAATTAATCAAAATGATACACACATATTTTTACCTTATCAAAACATGTTTCAATATTATTGAAACAAGAAAGTGGAAATGAATCATTTTGATTTTTTCCCATTGACAATTTCATGCAAATGTATTGATTTCTACAAAACTAGATATTTGAACAGAAAAGTATTCCATGGGAGAAATTCTGACCCTCTCTAGTAGTAACATTTTGAGGTTCCTAGTGCTTTCTGCAACTTTTTTGCTTTTTTAGTAGTGGAAGTAGTGGAACATATGGCCCATAATTTTCCATTGAAATAGATGAAGTATTATATACTACTACACTGAATCCAAGTCCTTGCCATAGGAACCAGCCTATTTGTACTATAACTAATGTATTTGCTTGGTAATAAAATTTTTATTCAAAGCAGCATATTTTCACTAATTCCAATAGCTTTTATCTAAAACCAATTATTTTTCAAAACCAATGGATTTTAATTTAAACCAAGATATTTTTGATCACATTCTTTTTTCCCCACAGTCTGATACATTCAACCAAACTATCAGGTACTTTTCAAAGGAACAAATGAATTTCCACTAAAACCACTGAAAGTTAATTTAAACTAATGCATTTTCTTTTAACCACTCATGCCAATTAAAAACAATTTGAATTTTGATATGTCTTAGAATAGAGCTATATTAAAGTCTGAGTCTAACAATACATGCTTGAAATCAGTGCATTTTAATTAAATCAACATTTATTAGCTGCAATGGACACAATTTTGACAACACTTCTACCTTCTTGAAAGTGTGAGACATACACTACTAGTGAGCCAGACCCTCAGCTGGTATAAATCAGCATCACTTTATGGCCCTCATTGGAACGATTCTGATTTACACCAATGATGATCAGACACACTGGATAAGTCCAGAATAGGAATTGTTACTATTATTATTATTACTATGAGCATGTGATATTGTGAGGCTAATTCTTTTCTCTTATTCCAATTTTATACCACTGTAATTCTACCGACACAACTTAATTACTCTTGATTTATAACAGTGTAAGAGCAGAATCTCATCCCATGGTATATCTTGCCAACAAATACAAAGTGATGGTGACATTTTCATGTAAGGCATGAAATAAGAAGCATTAAGCCAATCAGTACAGAGTATCCAGTGTTTTGCTTCTTGTGTGATCATTTATACCTGTGCAAAGCAAGTCAAACTGAGTGTAGAACACAAGGCACTGGAGAACTAAGCTCTGAGTCTTTCTCTGAACTGACTCTTATATTAACAGTATAGGCAGTGCAGCAGATAGAAGACTAATGAGGAGGCAGTTCAATAAACAGAGTTCTGACAAGGTGAGCAATATAGTAGTACTATAAAATTAAAAAGAAAAACAATCCTGTATGGATTGGTAACACCACATCCCTGGGACGGCTGCTGATATCAGGGATCAAATCTGGTACCTCTGCATCTTAAAGTGTGTGCTGCTTCTACCTGAAGTAAAAGTTCCCACTATATTAGCCAGGGTTGTGACAGGCTCATTAACCTCAACACGTGGCCTAGTTACCAAGAGGGAGAGGACAGAGCATCACATTGAGTGGGTGTGGATGACACAAACATTAGTTTTAAACAAGCCAAAATTATTGATAGTACTTTCAGGAAGAAAGCACAGCAAAAGTGCCTATGTTTACTGTCCACAGGATTTCAATGAAGAGCAAGAACCAGTGATGTTAATATACACCTAATTAATTTTCTCCACTCAGATTGTCTATTTGGTACATGCTATATCTGACCACGCATTGATAAAGTTCAGTACATGTTTGCTGTTAAACATTGCAGTCACCCACACAAACAGCTTTCCACATCTCTTCCCACCTAAGTTTCTCTGAAGGAAATATGTATTTGTTAAATATATTACAGGCTCTAATTGTTAGTGGAAAATTACAGCTTAAGGGGCATACAATAAGGGCCTACACTTTCTCCCAATGAAGCTAATCTGAGCTTTGCTACTGACTTCATGGGAGCAAATTGGTCCCTAAAGGCAGTGTATAAAACAATAGCTTTAGAAGTAAGTAATCCTGTAGTACTGAATAAGGCCTTCAATTCCCCTTAGTGTATTTGTGACAACTATATATCTTCAGGTGAAGGAAAGCGTCTTGATCCTGAAACTCTCCATCCCTCTCCCTACACTGGGGTCAAAATAATATAAGAAATGGGATATGTACAGGTCACAACCTCTTCCTGGCCAAATCTTGGGACCTTTAATCCATTCTCACCCCTTGGTCTCTATGCTGATTTTGATACTTGTGATTATTCTCTTCTGCCCTTACTAGGCTTTCATGGTATTATCTACTTCTACGGTACTTCCACTTCTCCAGGATCATCTGTGGTAGGCCCTCACCCATTCACTCTTTATGCAGAGGTTCCAGAGGTCTCTATCCTTGGCTACCTCCGATTCTCCCCTCACACCCAGTCCCAATTCATCCACTTATAAAGTGTAGCTGCTATCTCCATGCTGATGACTTCAATCTAGTCTGCACTACTGACTGTTTCCTTCTATCCTGTCCCACAACTACCACTGTCCCTCTGGATATCTCCTCCTGCTCCTTAATGTGAACCATTACTAGGGCCCAATTTTCCATTGTACTGCACTTTGTGTAGTCATTTTTACCAGTACCATTCCATTTGGTAGCATTATACACCCACTTTGCACTATTCTAATTGGCTACACAAGATGCAGGGCAATGGAGAATCAGGCCCCTGATTCATCCATCATTTTCTTCTCCATGCCCTTGCTTTCTCCATTAAGAAGATCACCATCCTTTCTGTTGTCCAACCACACAACCTAAAGTTGTCTTTCATTCCTCCCTTTATTTCAACCAATATATATATCCAGGCTATATCCAAATCTTACAACTACTTCCTTTATGATATTTGAAAGACCAAGACTTTTATCTTTGTACACACAATGATATCTTTAATTCAGACCCACATCATCTCCCATTTTGATTACTGTAGCCTCCTTCTCACTAGCCTCCTTCCCCCTACCAGCCCATAGAAAACAAAGGAGCTAAGTTAGTTTTCCTTGACTGGATTTCTGACCATTTCCCCGTGTTTCATCAGTTACTGTCCACTCTGACTCCTTCCCCGTTTGCCCTTTTCTCCACCTCTGCAATTTCAAGTTTAAAAACCAATAGCACGCTCTGGGCTCAAAGTAATTAAATTAATGCAACTCCTACAAATACCCATTACATGAGACAAAACAGAAGAGGTACTCAAGGGTGATGGAAGCCTTCTCTGAGAAGAACAAGCAATACTGGTGTAACAGTATTAAATGTGTTATATATTTGCTTAGATATACTTATGTACATTAATCTGATAGAGATTTTCTGGTTTGAGTGAAAGGGCTTTTAGTGCTGTTTTGTTTCTGTTGCTTTTTTCATACTTACATATTAAGCTGATTTTATGAACCCACTCACTAAATGGTAATTTTAATGTAGGCTTCCAATTTGTCCCATTTTCCTGTCTGACCGTTATAAATATGATCAACAATTTTTTAATATGTCTGCCTACAGTTAAGATAGTAGACTTCAAAATGAGTGCCTATCCCTTGATCCTGCAAACACTTGAGCATGTGAATAACTTTACTCACTTGAATAGTCCCATGTACTAACCAGTGCTATTTATGTCAGTGAAGTTATTTTGTAGATTTCAAGGTCGAAGGAACTGATATGATCATCTAGTCTGACCACATGCATAACACAGGGCAAAGAACCTTACCCAATAATTTCTGAATCAAGCCCAGAACTTCTGTTTGAGTGATAGCATCTCTTTCAGAACATTACACAGCGACTTAGGGTACGCATGCACATACAGAGGCTCCAATCCCCGGTCAATAGACTCAGGATCATGGGGCTCGCACTACTGTGCTAAACATAGCTGTGTAGGCAGTGCTTTCAAGTTGCTGCTCGGGCTAGAGAAGGGGTCGGCAACCTTTCAGAAGAGGTGTGCCGAGTCTTCATTTATTCACTCTAATTTAAGGTTTCGCGTGCCAGTAATACATTTTAACGTTTTTAGAAGGTCTCTTTCTAAAGTCTATAATATACACCTCTACCTCGATATAACGCTGTCCTTGGGAGCCAAAAAATCTTACCGCGTTATAGGTGAAACGGCGTTATATTGAACTTGCTTTGATCCACCGGAGTGCACAGCCCCCCTGGAGCACCGCTTTACCGCATTATATCCGAATTCGTGTTATATCGGGTCACGTTATATCGGGGTAGAGGTGTATAACTAAACTATTGTTGTATGTAAAGTAAATAAGGTTTGTAAAATGTTTAAGAAGCTTCATTTAAAATGAAATTAAAGTGCAGAGCCCCCTGGACCGGTGGCCAGGACCCGGGCAGCGTGAGTGCCACTGAAAATCAGCTCACACGCCGTCTTTGGAACGTGTGCCATAGGTTGCCTACCCCTGGGCTAGAGCTTGAGCTCTGAAGCCCCTCCCTCCCACCCCCCCCCATTCTTCAGAGCCCAAGCCGCAACCTCTGTTTTTACTGAGGTAGCATGAATTCTGCAAGCCCGAGTCTGTCAATCTGGACTCAAAGGCGTGTTGCCGCAGACTGTGTAGACATACCCTTGAAGACCTAAAATGATGGAGAATTTATTCATCCTTTAGGTAAGTTGTTCCAACAGTTAACTACCCTCACTGTTAAAAAAATGTACCTTATTGTAATTTGAATTTGTCTGGCTTTAACTTCCAGCCATTGCTTGTCATTATGCCTTTCTTAGAAACTGGTCCTAATTCTCCTCTCACTTACACCAGATGGATGCCTATCTAACTCCACAGACTTGTGAGAGCAATATTAGGCCAACTTTGTTGGGGATGATATTGAAGTCTATACCACTTTACATGAGGCAGAATCTGTAATGGGACATCAAAATATATATTATTTATAAAACGGCACCCTGTTTCTAGTTCCAACTATTGGATCTCATTATGCTTTTTACTATTAGACTCAAGAACCGCCACTATGACACAGTCACATTATACTCATCATCACTCACTCATGTGGAAAAAGCAAACAAAGAATGTGGCCCATTCTCCATTGTGTTGCATCTTGTATAGCCATTTATATCATGCCAGATAGTTGCAAATCCTTGCACTGGTGAAAACTACAAAATAGTAACAGCGTAATTTCATCAACTTCACCTGAGGATTGAAGCCAATAGACAGACCTATGCTGATTTACACCATCTGAAGAGCTGGCCCTACAATCATTTTTACATGTGAGTGCAGATTTTCTAAAGCTGAAAGAGAGTGCACTGACTCATCGCTCTACCTAATCCTCAGTCCTTCTCTTTATTCACAGCCTTGCACAAAACCACAGTTAATCTGCAGGAAAATGGGGATGGAACTAATTTAACATCAAATATTTCTTAGTTTAAAGAATCTGAAAATGGAGATTAAGCATTATGAAAGAACTCGAGCTGCAGAAAGGTTTAGTTACTGTTAAAACCCATATTAATAAAAGAAAGACTGGTGTACTTTCAAAAATAACTGCATTTGCTGTTCTGCATCAAGAAAGATATTCCATTAAATAAAATACAATTTGAGGAAAGTCTCAATTAGGCAGACTTTGGGGTATTGTCGTCAGCCGTAAGAGACATATTAGTGGCTCTGATGCAATTTAACAAAATTAAGAATTCTAATCCATTACAACATAGGTAAAAGCACTTTTAGTACAATGTTGATTCATAGATTTGAAGGCCAGAAGGGACTGCTATGATCATCGTGTGTGACCTGCATAACACAGGCCATAAAATTTCCCTATATTAATTCCTTTTTGAACTACAGCACATCTTTTAGAAAAACATCTAATCTTTATTTTAAAATTGCCAATGATGGAAAATCCACCATGACCCTTGATAAGTTGTTCAAATGGTTAATTACCCACACTGTTAAAATTTGCACCTTATTTCCAGTCTGAATTTTTCTAGTTTCTGCTTCCAGACATTTGCTTTCGTTATACCTTTGTACGCTAGTTGGCTGTTTACAACCCCTGCCGAAGGGTGTAGTCCTAACATTTGAAGCAATAAACATGTCATTAAAAAATACAGTTCTCCCTATCTAAAATACTCTTCCTGAGAACTACAGACATTTATCAATGGTAGTTAAAAAGATAGAGGACACTTAAAATGGTGACACTGTAAAAGTTTATCATGGCAACATCCTGGTAATAAAAAACTTATAATGAACATCAGTGCCCCTGCATTTTACAATCATGTAGCCTTAGCATTCCTCCATCATGCAAGTAGACTCTATCTTTGTTACACGGATTGATGTTATTAATGTAATTAAGTCTGCAGGGCAAGACATTTTCTTTAGCACAGGTCAAAATTTTAGAGCCCCAATACTGTGGGACAGTTTCCTCAGCTGAACTGTGTAGCTCTAGTGAAATTAACTGAGTTTCAACAGTTTATACTGGATGATAATCTAGCCTGGTGCCTGCAGCCATTAAATAGACTAGAAAAGACCAACTTCAGGAATTCCATTATTTCAAACCAGAATTAACAAATTCAACACTTTTTTGATAGAAAGTGTCTTTTATTGGGGGAAAATGAGATAGATATTGAGAAAATAAGGACAAAATATAGCACAATAGCATTAGCTCTGGCTAGCATTAAAACTGGGGAACCGATCACAAGCATAGGAGCTTCCCTCTTTATTTTTAATTCCATTCATGAAAGGCTATAACCGAAGTTGCGTGACAAAGGTTAAAGCTGACATAATCCATGACACTGACAATTTTACATGGTGAAGGGAACTGGGTTCACTGAAAGATGAGAGAAAAATAAGATAAACGTAAAATCATCTGACAATTTTGTAACTTGAAACATTTTTACTAAAGGCCAGGCATTGAAAAATCCTTTCTTGAGACAGGCAAGTACTTGCATCTGGTTAAGAGCAGCTCTTTTCCTTTCTTTTCTAGTAGAAATCCCTGATGAAAGGAGGAAAAGTATAATAACCATTAGTATGGTTGTCTATCATAAATGATACAGGATATTCTGTTAAACCCTTGTTTTTAATATTATACCTGCAAATTATATCACACCTTTTCAATTTTTCCACATGTAGTGCATTGAAAGGTTGAGACAAGAAGCTATTACTTTCAAACTCAAGTGATATCAAACTGTTCAACCTCTTCTAAGCACTATTTATGCTTTGAGGTTGGCCTTCCTTTAACCAGCTGGAAGCATGACTGGCCAACCTATTGTAACAGATATCCAAGCTCAGCATTTTTCTGCAATTTTGAGTCCCAAATCAATGTTCAAATGCTTTCTTTGTAAATGCTATGTGGCAAAACTCATGTACTGTTATTTTCTGAACCCAACACACATTGAAATCATACTGGCCATATTCACATGCTCTTCTGACAAAGTGCCAGAGGGAACCATCAGACATGGCAGCCATACAAGTAACCAAACAGAATTACAGGGGAAAACAACAGGGTCTTTTTTTTTTTTTAACTCTTTATTTAATTCTCCTGAATTCCAAATACTCAGGGCCAAATTCTCTAAGGCTTATGCTGATGTGATAGCTGCAGAACCCATATTTGTATATGCAAATTAGGTAACTGTACATAAGCATGGGTTTTGTATGTGCAATTGCCACATTTGTGTATGCAAATTTAAATCTTGCTGGCACAACTCAGGCACCCATCCCTGCAACCCTTGCAAAGCTCCAGTTGAGTAGCATGGAAGTTTTGCTTGAATAAGGACTGCACAGTCAGGCCATGTGCATTGAAATGTTGCCCCATCATGGCGCTGCACAAAGTCAAATGAAGATAGCAGGATTACTCATATGCTTTAAAGTTAGGCACATGCTGAAGCACTTTGCAGGATCGGCCTGATTTTGCGACGTACTGAACGCTTCCTTGAAGTAAATCCTCAGCATCTTGCATGACTGTGCCCTAAAAATTGTAACTAATATCTTCAGAGAAGGATAATGTGTAGCTGGAATCTGAGGAATCCCCTTTATTGCAGCTCTCTCTGTGGTTTACATTTATTGGGATCTCTCCAGTTAAACTAATGTGCGCATTGTTTCATAGTTAATTCCAAAGTGTTCCACTTAATAAGAAGCACTAAAAGGATTGGAAACATTGCAAAAGGGGAAGGGGAGGGAGAGAATTTATTTCCTTGGAAGTCCAAACTTTCCTTTCCGTTTTTATTCAGACAAGAAATGGAGACATGCAATAGTAATAGCAAAAAATGCAGCAAAAAAACACTAAATAAGCTACGCAGAAACTTGCATTTTTCACCTGTAATCTGCTGAGTTTGAAATATCTGGTTGAAATGAGATAGTATCTATTGAGAGACCTCCCCACCCTCCAATTAGCACAGTGGGTTTCAACCTATGGTCTGCGGACCCCTGGGGATCCGCAGACCATGTCTAAGATTTACAAAGGGGTCTGCACCTCCATTTGAAATATTTTAGGGATCTGCACAAGAAAAAAGGTTGAAAACCACTGAACTAACACCACCACCTTTGAGAACTGTGGGCTATCGCTCCTCTGATGGAGGAAGCTGTGAAGAGGGAGAGGCAAACTCAGTGAGCTTGAATCCTGTGTTGCTCGATGCTATTGTGCTGAGTGCCATGAGAACCAAAGGCGGCAAAGGTCTCTGCACCTTGTCTGGGTTCCTGCAGGTCCTGCAACCCTTATTTCCTGAAACCTCAGCTCTACTGGATGTGCATTGCCAAGGCCTTATGTGGCTGTGATGGACCAAAGATTCTCCTTAAAGGAGAATTCTCAGCTGTGGATTAGAAAAGGATATACAGTTTCTGTCATGAAAACCCACTTTTTTTAAATATTCCAGATCCCCTAAAAAGGATCTGGTTTGAGTTCCAGAGAATTATTAATATATCCAAACAGGTTCTCATATCCCTAGTCCTCTCCAATACAATGGCGACCAACAGAGAAGAGACAAAAATCCAGCAGGCATTATCACTGCCAAAATGGGGAGACTAAAGGGTTAACTTTCACAGGCCCTACACGGTCCAGTTATATTCAGGGAAAAAATAATTGTCAACTCCTCAGTGAGGCTATGCTCCAGCATAGTGACAGTGTGGGCTGGTGGATAGGGCACTGGACTGAAGTGCTAAAAGATCTGGATTCTGTTCCCACCTCTGCCAGTGACCTGCTGTGTGACCTAGAGCAAATCACTTAATCTCTTTCTTTTGCGCTTCCCACACTTTGCTTGTCTTGTCTAGTTAGATAGTCAGCTCTTCAGGGCAGTGACTCTTCCCATATGCGTTTATACACAACCTAGCAGAATAGGGCCCCCACTGTACTACAAACAACAACAACAATAATAGAACAAAGGATGAAACTGTGATTGTTACAAAGGTATTAATCACACTTTGTTTCCCCACTCTCTTCCGATGACAAACCTAGGGTGAACTCAAGCTAACGAAATCATGGAACAAGGTTTCAGAGTTATAGTCTGTCAAATAAATACATAGAAAGGAAAATATTTACAGACATGGTTCTGGCTGAATTTCATTTATTGACATGCAAAACATCTTGGCTCCAAATGTGTCAGCATTGCTATCTATATTCCAGTGCAATTCTCCTGTTTGCAGAAGCCTGATAGGGCCTGGTCCAACTTCCACTGAAAGCAATGACAAGGCACACACTGAGTTCAATGGGATTTGGATCCAGTTCAAATTGCATTATGTCATGTAACTTTTTATTTTAAATCCAACACTTTGAGCAATTTGTTAAAATGTGTACATTATAAAAATGCAAACAATGGCAAAGGCTCCATCTCCCCTTCTCTAAAAATATTAATTTTCCCCCTTATGCTTGTCACAGAAGACTGTCAACTTAATACAATCCAGGCTCTTGATTTCATAGGATAAAAACTAGTCAGTCACTCTCATTGTCAAGTCTTACAGGCAACATTGTAACTATTTAAGCAGAACTCAATACTTACCTGCAACATCTGTTAAAAAAATAAATAAAATAAATAAATACATACATGGAAAATAAATAAAATGGGTAACTTCTTGAGAGAAGAGAGAAAAAACTACTGCAAAACATACAAAAATAAAAGTCTAGAAAGGTAAAAATACACCTTCAAGGATAAAAGTGCACAGCTTGTTGGAGTCTCTCTTTGTATGCAGAGTTGGTTTTTTTACTGTTTTTATTAATGAGTGTCCAGCCACATATTCTTGTTACTTATCAACTAACTGTAATTAGAAGATTACAGTTAAATACAACCTTGTTGATACCATTGAGGACAAGAAAGTTCTGCAGTCTTATTCATTTTATGGCCTTATCTATTGAGAGGTTATACCTTGTCATTTGATGGTAATGCATAGATGGTAATGCAAATGCATTTGATTGGTAACATATTCTTGTGGAGCCCAGGAACAGTTGCTGTAAGGTAACAGGCCTTAGGAGACTGCCAGGACTGAGGTAAATGTATTGATTATTTAGGGGAAAGTGAACTAAATAAAGACAACATCACAAATTAAAAAGAATTTGCCAATGCTGTCATTTTGTTAAACATCTTAAACAACGTTGGTTGAAAAATTCTCAATGGAATAGTTTTGCAGCTTTCTCTAAATCAACATGTTTCATGGGAATGTGTAGAGTTTGATGAAATTTTCAATGTGAAAAGGTTGAAAGGAATCATTTAGACTGTTGTTGTTTTGAGAACGTTTAAGTTTTATTTTGATAAGATAAAAATCTCATTTCAATTTTTTCATTCCAATTTAATGATATAATTAATTTATATTTATATATTTTAATATATTATGACATGAAAATGAAAAAACCCTTGCTGAAATGAAATGCTTCAATATTAGCAAAATGAAGCAGTTCAATAGTTCAGCATCAAATTTTTGGGGAATTTTCACTTGGGGGATGTTTCAAATTTTTGGCTTTTCATTCAGTTCAGAATGAAAACAAGTTTTGAAATGTCAGGATTTACCACAGCATGGTAATTCTGCTCTCTGACGAGCTCTAATCTCAGAGATGAAGGACTCAGGAACCTCTCCTATCAGTCTGGCTGCTGTGAATTTTCATGTCACTAATGGATTCAAAGGTGTCTGATAAAGTAATAATTTCTTAATATAATATATTTCACAGTAACAATTTGGACTGAGTTTGTATGCACACTATGCACAACTGTATGGTGGGCCAGGACATTAGTACATTAGCAAGGAGGAGGACACAAAGAAGCCACCTTCTCCAAGGGCCTGAAAAACTGGACACAGAACTGCTCAAAGCAAACATCTCCTGAGACATTAGCCACTCCACTCACGACAGAAGACTTGTCTAGACTAGAAAATTAAACTGCTAATAGGTAGCCCACTGGCTAGCACCATTATAAGTTAGCAATTGTCCACCTGCAGTTACCATGCTGTTTCTGGAAAATTTCAAAAAGGTCTTCTGGGAGCTCAGGGAAATTGTGGAAGGAATTCCAAAGTTCTCTAGAAATTCCTCAAGTCCTGAAGTGAATGATCCGTTCTTGCTCAGCAAAAAAGATTTCTGCTGGAGCATTTGAAAAGAAGTATACAGTCATTTGAGGCAGCTGCAAAGATGTAGGGGAATATCTTGCATCACAGAAATAGATGATGGTGGCCATTGGAAAAACAGCACACAGCTGATCAGTTATTTTTAGTGGATAAATGGCTTCCAGGCAACTTGACCCTATGCAGTGGAGTGCAGAAGGTAGAACGGATAGTCCACCTGAGTACTGCAACAGTAGCTGCTGCACTGTGGGAGTACTATTAACACATGTGGGACTATTACACCATTGACCTACATGTACACTTGCTCTGGATTTTTGGAGCACAATCCACTGAGGATATATAACACTTCAGTGGTCAGTATTCCTACCTATTGGACTGCAACATGGGCCCTCAACGTCAAGATTGAAAAGAAGTCAGACACCGTTGAGATGAAGCATCTCTGAATAACAGAAAACATCAAATGGTACACATTCAAGTGGAACAATGAGATCTGTTTTCTAACTAATCCAGTCCTGCTCTCTCAAACAGTCATCAATGCTCTCTAAGGTGGTATGTACATCTGCTTCAAAGGCCTACCAACTTCCCTGTACAAATATTCTTTGACTTTTACCCAAGGAAAGCAGGATGGAAAAGACCCCCTTGATAACCTATAACATGATGGCGGGACGGCAAAAACAGACACCTGCCTCGCACAGACATTATCCTGTAACATGACAGATTTCGCTCAGGATAAGGGATACAGAGGGGCATAATAAAAAAAATATATATGGAGATATACCTATCTTATAGAGCTGGAAGGGACCCTGAAGGGTCATTGAGTCCCGCCCCCTGCCTTCACTAGCAGGACCAATTTTGCCCCAGATCCTTAAGTGGCCCCCTCAAGATTGAACTCACAACCCTGGGTTTAGCAGGCCAATGCTCAAACCACTGAGCTATCCCTCCCCCATTCAGTGTCCTCTACACTGTCAAACCCACAGCCTGAGAAATAATCAACTAACCAACCAAGTCCTGTGGTTAGCCTCTCTTGAAGCAAGTGTAATCAAAATGATGGTTGTAACAACCATCCATCCCTTAGGGCAGTTTTGTGGGTGGCCATGTGGTGTGTTACAGACATGCTAGGAGGACTCTGAGATGGCTACCATGGGCAAATTCCTCTAGTGTGCACATGGCAAAGGAATGGTTTGGGAAGAAGGTGGATTTATGTTCATGCCGTCTCTCCCACTACACACACACACACAAAGCATGGCAAGTTGCCAGATGCATGGGTAGATTGTTGCACATTCCTCTGCACTGGGGGCAGCTCCAGGAGTGATTGCTTGAGGCCCAATTCCTCCCTCTCAGTACTGTGCAGCTCAACAGAGTCTTTTAGATAGGCCAGTGCCGAACAGGGTAACAATATTGTCAGCTGCTTTTCATAGATTCATAGATTCTAGGACTGGAAGGGACCTCGAGAGGTCATCAAGTCCAGTCCCTGCCCTCATGGCAGGACCAAATACTGTCTAGACCAGGGGTAGGCAACCTATGGCACATGTGCCGAAGGCGGCACACGAGCTGATTTTCAGCGGCACTCACACTGCCTGGGTCCTGGCCACTGATCCGGGGGGCTCTGCATTTTAATTTAATTTTAAATGAAGCTTCTTAAACATTTTAAAAATTGTATTTACTTGACATACAACACTAGTTTAGTTATATATTATAGACTTATAGAAAGAGACCTTCTAAAAAAAAAAATGTATTACTGGCACGCGAAATCTTAAATTAGAGTGAATAAATGAAGACTCGGCACACCACTTCCGAAAGGTTGCCGACCCCTGGTCTAGACCATCCCTGATAGACACTTATTTAACCTACTCTTAAATATCTCCAGAGATGGAGATTCCACAACCTCCCTAGGCAATTTATTCCAGTGTTTAACCACCCTGACAGTTAGGAACTTTTTCCTAATGTCCAACCTAAACCTCCCTTGCTGCAGTTTAAGCCCATTGCTTCTTGTTCTATCCTTAGAGATTAAGGTGAACAAGTTTTCTCCCTCCTCCTTATGACACCCTTTTAGATACCTGAAAACTGCTATCATGTCCCCTCTCAGTCTTCTCTTTTCCAAACTAAACAAACCCAATTCTTTCAGCCTTCCTTCATAGGTCATGTTCTCAAGACCTTTAATCATTCTTGTTGCTCTTCTCTGGACCCTCTCCAATTTCTCCACATCTTTCTTGAAATGCGGTGCCCAGAACTGGACACAATACTCCAGTTGAGGCCTAACCAGCGCAGAGTAGAGCGGAAGAATGACTTCTCGTGTCTTGCTCACAACACACCTGTTAATACATCCCAGAATCATGTTTGCTTTTTTTGCAACAGCATCACACTGTTGACTCATATTTAGCTTGTGGTCCACTATAACCCCTAGATCCCTTTCTGC